>JAOVVB010056720.1:0-29160 GCA_028570985.1 Heterobranchus longifilis
AAAACATTATGACTTTGTTCTCAAAATATTTCAACTTTTTTCTCATAAAATTGCAACTTTTTTCTCATAAAATTGCAAAAATTTTTCTCATAACTTTCCGACTTTTTTCTCATAAAATTGCAACTTTTTTCTCTAAACACTACAACTTTTTTTCTCAAAACATTCTGACGTTTTTTTCCCAAAACATTAACCCTTTTTTTAAGAAACAGATAGGACACTTTCTCATCCCTAACAGGGACTTTTTTTTTTTTTAAATCTGGGTCGCGTGAATAAAAAAAACGTGGTCGCTATTGACGGTAGCTTGGCTATTTAAAAAATGGCGGGTTTGTGCCGGATGTTGTGCTAGTGACGATTCTCCAGGTACCAGGTACTTTCCACAACTTTTATAAATGGAAAACCACAAAAGAGTGAGTTGAGTAGAGCCGTGCCGTACCATGCAGTGGAAACGCAGCATTAGACACACCACACACCATGGATGGAAAAAAAGAGACAGAAAGAAAAGAAAGTTTGGAATTACCCTCTCTTCTAGCTCATTAAACTCTAACCTCAGTCTATCACGCTCCTCTTGGACATGGAGGGCCTTTAAAGCAAGGCACAGTGTTGAAATAGTCAGGAACAACAGGAGAGCAGGTAACCCTTTAAAATACAGC
This sequence comes from Heterobranchus longifilis, assembly GCA_028570985.1. Lineage (NCBI taxonomy): Eukaryota > Metazoa > Chordata > Actinopteri > Siluriformes > Clariidae > Heterobranchus > Heterobranchus longifilis. The sequence goes on from JAOVVB010056720.1 coordinate 651, forward strand.
TCCATTTTTCTGCAATAACGGTGCCATTAGCAGAAAATAAGTGTAAATACAAATGTCCATTATGATCAACTGTATAAGGTGTGTAAATGTATAATGTGAGTTATTCTCTTTTTGCAACAGCTTATCACTGTTAAGTTAGAAAATCAACAATCTGACAAGGAAATAATTATAAAGTATAGGAACAGAATGAGCTGTTATTATACAGTGTAATTATGCAAACGAAAAAGGGAGCTGTTTTAAAGTGTAACCAAAAAATAGCTGTAAGAAGTGTGACACAATCAGTTAGATAGTAAAAGAGTTAAAAAATATAGCAGGAAAAGTAAGAATAAAAGTGAATTGGATGGACGTGTTATACCATGTTCTTTTTCTGTATACCTTTCTGTATAACTATTACCTACATTCCTGCAAACTGTACAGTTACTGTACACAAGTGCTCTTTTATGTTTTCAATTTCCAATTGCATTGTCATTACACAAATAATGCTCAAGACTAATGAGAAATGCCTGACACTCGACAGTTTAAATTATAGATTTGACCACAGCTGCATTTTCTTAACAATACTGATAACTGATTCATCAACACTTTGAAAATTCTATGGTGGAAGAATTTTAATTTTAATACATAAACCAATTAGTCCTCTCATAATAACCGGCTGCAAATAATGTTACACTCACATTTTAATAGTGTGTCACTGTGATAACTAACTGACATCTACAATCTGGCCAGGCCCACTGGTGGTGTTATGTCTTTCAGGTTAGGTCATTCAGACACGTGATAAGAGTCCCTGCTCACTGTGCTGTGCGATGTACAAAACCAGCGGTCAAACAGCCTAAAACACGGGGGATTACAGCTGCATCAAACCGACCTGCATGTCAAGCTCACGACACCTCTGGGCGATCTCTTCCTTGGTAGACAAAGCATCATTCAGCTCCTCCGCTGTCTTCTTCAGCTGAGAACAGAAAGAAACAACAAATAAAAACCCTGCACATTTGATTCCTCATGATTTATGGTCCACTGGGATTAGACTAAAGAAACACACATTTACATCTCAAGGACATGTTGGATCAAGGGCTAAACAAATACATTTAACTCAAAAAACAGTGAGATGTTTTTGAGGTGGCAGTTTGTACACAGTAAGGATTGCACAATAGCACTGTGCTTCTACTGAAGCTAGCTTTTCCACACATCCAGCTGTTTTACAGGTCTGGAGCCAAAACGGATCTGGGTTTTATAGTGTTGAGGTTTCAGTGGAAAATTCAGATATCGGAAGGTGTCTGTGTGTGATTTCAAAGACTATGGTGTGTGAATGTTCTTCTTAAATCTCCATACCTGTCTGTCTAGATCCACATACGAGTCATTTCCTCCCATCACTGGAGTCTCTTTACTCATCAGCTGCAGAAACACACAGAAAATGTAGAAAATATTGTCAGCTCTGCAGCTGGGAGCTAACAGCTTCCAGCTCTCACACGCATTTTCTTCCGGAAATGCACATTCTAGTTAATCGATTATTATCTGGAATTAATTTGACAACAGGTCAAACTAGCATGATAGTTCACCTCTTGGATGGCTGTCATGACAACATGCTGCACCGACTCCTCCATCATCATTATGGTCTGGATGTATTCTAGAGAACACAGAAATAGACACAGCGATGGGGGGATATTCGAGAATCCGAGTCAGTCGTTAATGCAATGTGATATCACAGAACATTGTTTTCCAATATCAATTTACATATCGCGCACACACACACACACACAGTAGGGGACATGTACCTTGTTTCTGTTCACAGTTGACAGCACAGCCCAGAATAAGTTGCAGCATCCTCCCAAGTTCTGCTGCGTCCGAGTGTTCTCCGATAAGGTTAACATCTGGTAGTGTGAAGTCGTTAATGTGCTGGCCTAGGATCTAGACAGACACAAAAGGCGTTTTAATAATCAAAATATCTCATTATATGAAAACTGGATTATCATGGCCTGTGTTGTGCTACAGGGATTAAGGGTAGTGTCGGCAGTCACAACTTGTCCCTAACAGCAACACATCTGCTTATGTAATGTGGATGCTGGATACTGATCAAATCTAAGTGAATGCAGTCGATTCTTCTTACCTCCTGGTTATAGTCTAGGATGCCTTTCAGAACTTTCTTTAGATTGCTGATCTGAAACAAGAGAGAATTTATGTAGAGGTATCCCAAAATTATTAAATACCAACACAACTAACACAGGCTAGACTGAACCAGAGTTTAAGTAGGTGACACACAAAAATGATAAGAGACATAGGCTATAGCTATATTTTAAAATCTGACAAAGTAGTTGTGTGATCGCTGAAGTCATTAGGAACATATAGTATAAACAAATAATTACCATTTATTACCATATATTATTAATTTACAAAGGTCTGCTATATCATATCGGTAATGGGGAAAAAAAGAAACGGGCATCACAAAATCTAAACCACGCCTACACCTACTAATAAAACAAAAACTGATGCTTACCTTTAACCTCCAGTTGTCCCCAACATCTGGCTTGATTCTACTAATCCAAGCATCATTGAAATACACTACATCTCTACAAAATTCAGACAGACAAGAGAATAGGGATTAAAAGCGTAAAGTTTTCATTAAAAGTGAATATTTTAATAAGTTTACTTATTAGTGAGAAATATGTTTACAGTACATTCTGGTATATTCTTTAAACACATTTAATTCAGTCTGCACAGGAATGGCAAAACATGCCACCAACAATTTAAAATAACAGAAATAATAAGTATTTTCATAAAAATGCAATTGATAGAATAAATAATGCATTTTGTAATACACCAAACTTATGGATGAAAACTTACATTTTCTGTAGAGCTTGGGCCATGACGATACCGCTCGTCAAGTCTTCTACTGTCTTGCATGGAGCCTCCACTCCAAATGTCTGGATCTAAACAACAAACAGACACACACATGCACACACACATTGTGAGGGCTGGGTGCAATTCCTAGTTTATTAAGTGCACCTAAAATATAATGTCAAGAAAAATTTCACATGACAAAAACTGTATTTTGATGGCGTCTTTCTAGTTTCTACAGTAGCTCTCTGAAGGCCAGAGTAAATACAGTCACATGTATGCAGCTCCTGCAAACTTTCTCCCAACTTTACTTGTCATTGTTGCTCAATTTCTTACATCACCTCTATCACTTTTTTCAGATATATTTTTCCTCATTTGGTGTGTCATTGTTCCCTTTCCATCCTTCATATTCTTCTCTACTGCTTTTCCTCCAGGCTGAAAGTCTGTAGCCCAGACAGATGTGAATATTTTCAGTCTACATGCCAACAGTCCACGTGCCAAAGGAGGGGAAAATCAGAGCAGGAATGTTGGAATTCTGACAGGAAGAAAATGACGCAGTTGAGACTCTGCCCGTCCCTCTCACTTTTCATTACGTGGCTCAACATGCAGCTCTAAAGCCCTTTAGTCGCAGATTTACCAAGAGCAGAAGGCAACAAACACGAGATTCAGCAGGTTGGCCAAATAGTTTGAGAGACTGCCTGACAACCGGGGACACAGGTTAAATCCCTGATAAAGTGTTTATCCTGGCTCCACATGAAGTAACTGGATTGAAATGAATTGAGCACAGCACTTTAAACCAGACTCAAGCTGAACTTGTGTACATTTTCAGTCATTGTTCCAAATAAAATGAATTCAAAGTTTTCATAACGAGATATTAGCCTGTGAAAAGCAGCTACAAGTGTTGGGCAAGCAATAATATGTTATTTTACTTGGTGCCATCTCCACTGCTATGATGAAACTACTGGCTGTAGAACAAATCTTCTTAAAATAAACATGATGTAATAACAACACCATCTCCCGATTACTGTGTCGCCATAATGTGAGTATCTGTTTTCAACAAATTTAAAAAGGAGAGGTGACTTCACTGGTATATGTGTCATACTGTTATATATATAATATGTAAATATTCTTTAGAACAGTTTCCATAAGGCTGGGACATGGAACAGCACTTCATTAGGCCACAGAAAACTATATTATAATTTATTAGCAGAGACAGAGGTCAAGAAAACATTAGGACGTACAGTAAATGACACATGTCACATGGCATGAGGGCAACGTGACATTCAAAATAACATCCACACCATCACTTGATAAATTCAGATGACCTAAATGTTTTTTAAATGTTTCTAAACTGCTAGCAATTACAAATACCCAAATGTAGTTTGTAGTTTGACTTTTTCTAACCATCTAACTAGTAACTTCCACTCCAAGTTTCCTACATTGTTGCTGAATGACTGTGTATGACAGTCAAAGATCACACCCTCTGACATCGGATCTAAAAAAATATCTGCATTATTATTCCTACAAACTACCTATCAATATTTTCAGGTAGACAAGCACCAATAAGATTCTCTGTGTATCAGTGGGCAGCTAGAAGCTAAAGCCAACCATTGGCCCAGAGCCAACACAAAACAATACCCCTGATTACATAACACTGGTTACCAGTGAGAGACTGAGAAAAACTTACCCGCTCCAATTGCCCTGCCAAATTTAAACTACAATCTAAAAAGGCAGGCTGTACTACATACCAGAATCAAGATTACACCCTTTTCCTTTAATACTGCATTATCTTGTAGAGTGAGTTACAAGCTGACTTCCTGTGTGTAGATAGTGATACTATTAGAACATGGCACTGTATTTTGATACATTAGAATGGATGTAGTAGCCTAGTTGTTGAAACTGTTGGCGTTTCAGACCGGTTGAAAAGTGCTGTATTGCAAACATGTAAGCAGCACTTACAAATAAGTATACATTACACTGGGTGGGTCACTGCAACAAGACAAATTCATTTTCTCCTGGAGTGGCACAGTGCTAAAATTAGTTGAAACAAGTCAAGCGTCCTGGTAGAAATGTTGGTAGAAACGTGGTGGTGGCTCTCCACCACAGCAACATTTGGTCTGCATAATTTCCCTTTGCGGAAAGAAAATGAGGCCTTGACAGACACATTTTACTAAACATGGCAGCATAACAACCTAGACTGTGAGAAAGCCTATCTGATAACTAAATGAATCAATGGCCCTTGACATGTATGCCTGGTGCTTGATGTCAGGTTGGAATATCGACCAACGACCAACATCTATAGATATTAGAGGTATTAGATCACCTTCAATCGACCAACTACTTGAGGTCTGACACATCCAAATCAGTTGCATTTTGTAGACAGACAGACAGACTGACTGACCAACAGTGTTGTATCCTGTTTTAGCAGGGCTCTGTAGCTTTTTTACACCCTAAACTATTGTCCACCAGCAGCAATATGTTCTCACGGCCACCTAACATGCTTGACTACATGTTAGGTCAACAAACCTGTGTCATACATACCACTGGATTACAAAGCCTTTAAACAGAATGTATGCCCATGTGATGTCTCTTGAAAAGCCACAGTGGAAGAGTACTGGTGAGTCGCTTGTTGTATAGGACATTGTGCTATCTGTGAAAGAAGCCCCTGTTTGACAGCTCTGTTTCGATTACTGGTGGCGCATAAATTGTGCTTTTATGTCGTGTACACATCGGACGCGAATAAATTAATTTGCGCGAATGCATTACATATAAACTCAATGTCGGGTGACGCGAATGACAGGAATGACGCGAATTCGCGTGAGTTGAAAAATCTGAACTTCCGCAGCGAGCATTGCGAGTGATCGCGCAAACGAAGCGTGTCAAAACAGAAGATTCCAGAGTCCAAACTCGCGCAAATTAAGCGAGTAGATTATTTTATTTGCGTCTGGTCTGAACACAGATTTAGAGATTCATTATTTGCGTCACACATGGTGTAGAGCTGGGCGATGAATCGATGTTATGAGTTCATTTGAATTTCTGTTTTAGGACGATGTTTAAAAATGAGAATAGATAGGAACAGATAAAACAATAGTAAAACAATAGAAGCTAGGCCTAATTATTTCTTTATCTTTCTGGTACACGATCCAAGGTGCCGTGGAGAAACTGAAATGTGACTCATGTGGACAGACGATAAGGTGAAGTTGGTGTACCGCTTACCATTAGCCTTTAGCATGTGGCCGAGCCAGCCATGGAGCTGCGGCGCATGCTCATTACATAAAGCAACAGTGGCATGCAGGAATTGAGGAGATTATGTCATTGTTTTCTCAAAATCTCCCAAATAACATGTCCACACAGACATACAGTCATCGGAGTTTTGAAAAACATTCACTTTAGAAGGCGTTTTAAAAAATATCAGATTTAGTGACGTAAAACTCCATTTATATGTGGATGATAGGCCAAAATGCAGAGGAAAATATCTGTTTACAAAAATAACCAGATACATGTGGACAGGGCCTAAACCTAAGGTGACAGTAGATTGTCCTAGTGCTCAACTAGGGATGGAAGATTTTGCTGAAATCAACATCATCCTAAAAATTATATTTTTGGGATATACATAACAATCAATAAATAGGCTAAATGTTCAAACTTTAGTGAGAGTTTTCTATTTACAATTTGCTGGCTGAATCAAGCTGCCTATTATGATGATTTGGTACAGTGCTAAGACTGAAACAAATTCAAATTCTTATGGAAAACGTTTAGTCCTTGTACTAAACCTCTGAGCTGTTGTCCCTGAGCTAAAGGTCACTGGCCTGTGGCCCACAGTGTAAAAGGATTTAATAGGAGCTTTTCACACGTTGTTGATTTCAGTTGTAACAGAACTCTTCACACACAGCTCTGGGCAAAGACGTGATCATGATCACCTCCCAATCAGCGTATTATGATCAGCCTATATCGCCAAAACCTTGAAGCACTGACCGCAGGGTATGTGAACAACCACTTCATCTATTGGACTATTGTCTGTATTCTCTTCATTGTTGCACAAAAACACTTTTCAGATACCAGGTTGTTCTGCTGCTCATAGCTAAAAGTTTCCTTTAAAGTTCAACAGCAGTATTTATCTGAACCAAGAGATGTATATTTTGGTCACTAAAACAGCACAATACATATGCATGCTTTCTTGAGTACTGGATGTCTACCACAAAACGTCCTGTGCACAATATCTGCACAGTAGCTTAGGCCCTGTTACTGTCCAATATATGTGTGTGAGCTGCAATGTGATGATTGAAAACCAATTAATCTGTGGAAACAAATCATGTGATCTGAGGGATTTGGAGGTTCTAGTTCAGCAAGATTTGCTCACGTCCCACGGTCTTGCAAGATTACATTCAGTCTGCTTTGATCACATCATCCATAGCAATCTGCTAAGAGGACATACAAGAGAGTGCAATGGAGTTTAACTAAAAGAAGTTCATGTAAACTGATTTACAATGGGAATTGTCCACTACAACTAATATCTTAATTGGAAAAAATAGAATATCTGACAGTGTATCAGACCTAAACAGTTTGTACAATGGCCCCAGACAGAAAATGATTCACCAATAGGTGCATTTCCCGTAATACTCTCGGCTTTCTGAGTCACATGCACAAACTGATGCAATGACAATTTTGTGGCAGCACACATATAAAATACAAAATAAAGACTAGAAAATGAATGTAACGTAAACTGAATTTATTATCTATTAGAAATGAGTTGGCCCTATGCTGTTTTTTTTGTGTGTTTTTTTAAACTCAAGCAATAGAAACATAATCATATCCTTTCTAAATATTGGCTTAAGTAGGCCTACATTAGGATGGACTGAGGTCAAAAAGGAAACCCACACCTACGAGTTTGTGGAAACAGTTGGGGAAAAAAAAGAGTCTGGCTGTGGAAAATGTAAGTGTCACATGATTAGGACTAATACCGTTAATGAAGAGTGAAGCGGATCCTTGTCCCTCTAAACTATTATATCTAGGCCTACATTAGGTTGCATCACACAGTATATCAGTCAGCTGGTTTATCGTTTGATTACATGCATTTCTACAAAAGTAAGATTAGCATGCCAATGGCACACATGCCAACATTGTACAGCTTTGACAGTAACGGTGAGCATTCATGTGGTTCCTGCTGAAGTTCTTTCAGCTACAAACATATGTGCTACAAAAATAACCAAGACACAATGCAACCAATGCACCTAGCTGCTTTGGTGACGTGCAACCCAGTGCATCATTTCAGTGTAAAGCATGAGTGAGCCATAAATGTCAGACATAATACTTTTTAAGTGGTGCTGCTATATAGCCTAGTGTATGCGCCCATTCGGTTATTTTTTTGTGAAGCAGTCTTTTCCCTCTATACGACAGAGCTAGCTATAGAGCACATTTGTAGGAAATAGTTATGTACACATGCTGAAAAGTGTCATTTCATCATGTGTATTGATAACGGAAATCACAATATAGCTTATGCAGCTAGGGCTGCTTAAATGAAGTTGAGAATTTTCTTGTATACAAAATACTAGGCTATTCCAGGCACAAAGATGTTTGTGTGGGTAAAAATTAAACATTTATAATTGTTGTCCAGTGACTACAATGTCATGGGACATCATTTTATCACTTGCATCTTGTTATCTTATAAGACAAACTGGATTATGTAACAGGCAAGAGCTACAGATGGGGGAAAAAGCTGACAGTAGATACACTCTAAAGTCACAGCAAAGATGAACTAGCATTTGGCTGACATCTGGTTATATTTTACACACTTGTAAAGATGGTAGTTACCTTTACTGCAGCCCCTACAAAAATAGTAAATAGGTCTACCTTTATTTGTCTTCATCTTCCCTGAGAATGGTAAGATAAGCATTCAAAATATATATTTCTGTTATTAATTTTGCTATTATTCAATACATTATAATAAATAACCCATTACTCAGTAGGAGCTTTGTGATTTTCGGTATCCCTTCAATTAAAACTAATTGGACCTCTTGCACTGACCTAAGCAAAACAGTTGCCTAGATAACTATAATCCGCTATAAACACTATGATACTTAGCTGTGTTCAGTCTGTATATCTCTGTCCATACCAAATAAAGCATAAATAAATAAATATATCCACTGCTATTTCGTAAGAGGTACATTCTCGATGCGCTTCAGTAACTATCAGTCACACTCGGTGCTGTGACTTCACAGTTAACAGTGAGGAATGTTTGCCAGCAACATGAAGAAAGGCCATTCTGAGTTGCTACATAAGTCAAGCTATGACAACAAGAGGAGGAGGTGACAGTGAAGCCACAAATTGATTTCAAGTACGATTATGTGACATGTAAGGGAGCACATGACTATACAGAAGGATGGTGGCACTAAATCCAGCACCACATACATGTTTTCACTATACACTGCTGACATGTATGCCAATAGTGTATAGTGAAAACATGGAAGCACCTATGCAGTTTCCCTCACATGCCATGTCAGCCAATCCATTCACAATTCTGTTTACACATGTGAGTAAATGCTTGTGTTGACAGCTGCATCATAATAAATAAGCAGTCAGTCACAACTGTTGTCTGTTCCTTGTCTGAAAGTCTACATTACAGTTACATTTCTGGATTTATTACACTCTTTAGAACAGTAAATGCCTATCTGCTTGGATATCATATCACATCGACATTTTCCCCTCATACATCAACCATCTCTACTTTATGTTGTATCAAATCATTCAACAATGTAAACATGCTACAGTCGGTAGCATGTGATCCTACAAGCTGATGCATTTTTCCACTTGGTAATTTAGATATTTGTTTTCGGGCTTTGGCTAAAAAGATTTAGGGTAATGTTAACAAGGAATTGGGAAGGGAAAGCGGACATAATGATACATTGGTCAACAATGACAGGAATTCCGCCTCAAATCAGACACCGAGCTGTAACGTTTTATGCTCAATCCAGAGGAAACAGCCCCATAACAAGGCCAGCGTTTCTGCCGTCTGATCCCCCCGTTACAACATACGACAGAGCATTAGGAAAGTTGAGCTAGCTAAACACCCGACTGCACAGAACCAAAATTATAGTCTAGTCTGGGTTGACGGTTTGCTGGCGGCTAGCAAGCAACACATCAGCAGCTAAAGCAGCAAACAGCTGGCCTGCATACGTAACCAACGCGAGCCCATGTCATTTCCCTCAGTCTAGCCTGTTAGCTCATCGAGCTAGCAGTAGCCTCGTATGCTAGCTAGCATCGCCCGGCGCCGGAGAGCTGTCTGTCAGTGAAAATAACCCCCCAAACTTCATATTTCATCACCTACCCATGTCAAGAGGCTTTCACAGAGTTCCATCCGATCCAAGGACCCCGATGTAGTCATCGTTATCTAACGTAAACCGACTTTGTGTGGTGAACAGAGCCTGAAGTTAACAGTCGGCTTCATGTACTCCCGAGGTCTCTCGCTCTCTGGGTGTCTCTCTCACAATCCGTCGGCCAATAGTCGGGTTCGCTGCTTCGCCACTCCGGCGTCTGCCAGAGGAGGGCTGGGTGGGCGGAGTCTGCAGTGCATACAAATTAAAACTCCCACTATTACAGAAAAAACTCCATCCGGAGAAATTTGGCTGAGGGACATGAATGACACATAAAAGGTGTGGACTGGAGTAGGCTTACATTTAAAGATAAGTAAGACTAATATGATGCTGCATGCTGAAGCTGCATATATACAGCCACTTTCAAAGGCAGAAAAAACATTTGCTTGCAGGGCTGGATGAACCTGCTACAGGGACCAGGAGCAAAAATGAGCTGTTGGCCCCCTTTTGACCCATGATAAAATGGTGCACAGCTGACTTACTTCTGAAGAAAGATGGGGGGGGGGGTGCTCAGACAAATCTGTATCATGCTTGGGCAGATTAGCATCCCATGACCACCAAACTCAATAAACGACAGATGTCATGGCAAGTATCCTGAATGACATCTTATTATGCAATCCACCAAAGAAGACCATGTTAGTTTCATAACCTCAGTCACGTTGGGGCATTTTCAGTGGAAAACCCTTGAATGTTGAGAGAGTATGTGACATACTTGTGTAGGTCTTTGCTTAATGATAAGAGAGAAGTCTAATCCTGGTATAATATTACATGTTTACATGTTTTGGGGGAAAATTCTAATGCAGATTGTACAACTGAGAACCGATTAACCAATAGCAAATTGCCAAGAACCGGGTAGGCTACCTGTTAAAAAATGAAAAACAATTAGAACCGAATCCAACTAACTTTAAATTTACTTATTTTAATGAAACAATAAAAGTAAGCTCTGAAAAGAATAAAGATCTTTTTGTTTTCTTAACATTTGACCTCTTTTTTTTTTTTACCTTATTGGAATCGAAACTATGAATCGATAAGAACCGGTTTCAATAAGCAGAATCGGAATCAATAAAATTCAAACGATACCCAACCCTACAAAGCAGTGACTCCTGAAGCAGCTACAGTATTTTCCCATATAGGACTCTCACCTAACCGGTTCTCAGCTGGAGAAGTATTTACAACCCATGTTGGCTTCAGTTTGGCTTTCAAAAACAAAAGGGTGGAGGTTTCTCAAACACCCCAGAGACAAACTGGAGGAGACGCTGATCAGTAAGGACAGCGAAAAGGTATGATAGGGCTCGGCATGTGCCACACCTTAAAACATGACATTCCAAGAGGGAGCTGATGGTCTTCTTTGGGTGATCTGAGCCTCAACATCCATCTTCTTCTTCTTCTACTATTCATGGAGCCCCAAGAAAGCAAATGGCCCGGATAAAGTTTCAGTTACCACTCTGAAGCAGCCGTTTTCAGCCTGAAGGTCACGACCCCTCGTGGACTCACAGGGTGCCAAGCAAAGCTTAAAGGGGACGAAAAACTCACTTTTACAGTGCTTGTGCACATACCTTTGGGTCCCCTTCCTATGTCATGTGCAGGTTCATTAGAATATACCGCCCCCTCATCTGAGTATCTCCACCTCCGGCTTGAAAACTACAAAGGTGCGCCATTTTTTTTTCTTGCAAATCAATCAGAGCAGACTGGGTTTTTTTTCAGAGGGGGCTTAAAGAGACAGGCGCTAAAACGGAGCATTCAGACAGAGGGTGAATACAGGCTTATTCAGATACAGTATGAGAAAAATGTTCTAGTAGAAACTCAAAATACAAGTATGAAACTGAAAATGAGCATAATGTGTCCCCTTTAACAGGAACAGAAAAATATATATTTCTACAAATTTAAGACATTATCTACTCGATTGTCTTTACTTTGCTTTTTCTCCTGCAACATGCCGGATAAGTTTGGTCTCTCATCTGATAAACAAATTACTTATAATAATAATGTAAGCGGTCACACAAAAAGGTTGAAAACGAGAACTGCATCTTTACTGTGGACCAGCATAAGTCCTTAAACAGAGTTCTCCAATCGATCACTTTGACAGTCCAAGATTTTACACTCATCTAGTCCCCAAGAAAATTGCACTTCTCCAAATACCCTTTGCAAAACATTTACAAAAATGAACTAAATGACATAGTGTGCAACATGTTAATTTCATTTTTTACATATTGATTTACTTTTTCATTTACCAACAAGTTAAAAAAAAGTAGGACACTAATGTTCCAAAATGTCATTTAAGAATCTGAAAAGCTTTGTGGTTAGGACTGCTCACATCTGTACAGAAGACAAACATCCAAACTCATGATTATCTTTCAGTGGCAAGGTTAAGTTATCATTCATAACCTGAGCGAGTTTACATTCAAGATGATCTATAATAATTACTCTTGTATACCTTTGGTTTGCCTTCGCTTTATGATCAAGGGATTCTTTTTTTTCTTGAATAAAAATCTGCCAATCGAGAAGTTATTATGCAGGCTGTTCTGTGCATCATCAGTCATGCACGGAGAAAGGTTGAGATTTCATCAGTAAATGTAAATAGTTGGAAGTAAAATGATTCAGTGATTTTCACACAAGCATGAAAAGATGCATTTTTTCCAAGTCATTATGAATATGCACGGTTACTTAAATAAGTGCATCATCAGTTTAATTGACCGAGCAGGCTGCAACAGCCACAGTAGGATGGTTGTAGAAACACACACTTGTCAGTCGACAAGTCTGGATGCAGACAGCCAACTTAAAATGCATATAATTAAGACACTTCCATTAATACAGGACATTCAAGATCACATTATGTTACACAGTTGTCTCCATTAGGATGATATGCACATTAAAGTCATAGTTTGGAGGTTTTGAAGTGGAGTTGTATGAGGTAGTTCTGCATAGTTGGTATATTACCTTCATACGACACGCACCCAAGCTCTGCACTGTTTATCACAGGGACATGACAAAAACACACATTAGGCATTATTAGCCACTTAAAGAAGCCCCCGTAAGATAATACAACAGTTTACAATATGCGCTGGTGCGTAGAAATACAAGCGTTCCACGGTTGAGAATAAGTAGTGCCAAATGAAAGTGCTGTCTGATGGCAAAGAGGTGAATATTAAAAATATAGCATACATTTAAACTGTTGTATTATGTTCTTGGGGGGGCTTCTTTAGGTGGCTAAAGCCGGAAAATACACTTGCTGTTTGACCATCCGTTTGCATAGACGTCGCAAGTATATCTCTGGTTTAATAATGCCTAATATGCGTTTTCTTGTGTCCCTGTGACAAGCAGTGCAGAGCTTAGGTGCGACTCGGCACTCCTGTCTGATTATCCATAGTGGGGGAGCGCTGACCGTCATTGTATAAAAGGTAATACATTAACTATGCTTAACTACCTCATTACAACCCCATTTAAAAACCTCTGAACTATCACTTTAACCAAAGAACTGCTTTTGGCAATGCTGTCAGAGAACTGGCTGGTACAGTAGTAATGCAGTTAGGGGTGTTCCTCAAGTACTTGAATGCACCACTTACTGCAGAGTCACAACACCACATCCCCACACAGCCATCCTTATGCTGTATTGTTGTTCGCCTTCATGTCTTTCAATCTATGAACCATTCATGGTCAATTCTATACACAGATTCAAAATTCAGGCTTGATTCCTTTGCTAACCCCTCTCCAGCGATGAAGGACAACCCCAGGCTTCAAAGTAAACCTCTCAAGAGAGAACCAGCATTATTATTGACGACTGTCCTTTTACTCTTCACGTGTCCACCTGAGATGCTGCGTTCATTCTTCTCCGAGTGTGCCGTGAGCGAGCCAAGGCCTCGCTCTTTCAAGAGTTGAGCACCTAGCCGTTCAGTCTCTGCGTGACCACCTCCCTGTACATGATAGAGATGTACACAAAGAGGAGCAGGATCACAAAGAAATCGTCCATGAAGCCCAGCAGACCGAAGAGCGCCTCCGGGAGGATGTCGAGCGGCGAGGCCAGGTAGGTGAGCGCTCCCACCAGGCAGAGAAGTATTCGAATGCGGAACATCCAGAAGAGGCCGCCCACGGAGAACATCTCCCGAAAAGCATGGCGGAGCAGGGTGGGCACATCTCGCAGCCTGTCCATATACTGAGAAGACAGAGGAGAGAACATATTGGGAGAAAATCGAAAATGTACTCCCCTGGTAATAATGCACGGCACAATTCAGTCTCCCGTTTGCATATTTGTATCTTTTATTAGCAGAGCCACAAATTAATATGAAAATTATCTTTATGTTTTAAGACTCAAAAGCATTGTAACTGATACTGCGTTTAATAGTGCTGGGCGATTAATATGATTTTATTTTCAATTACGATTTTGGCTTCTAAGGATTATGAAAACAAGATAATTGAGATTTTAAAAAAGTATTGTGCCGCATTTTGTTTCACAATGACGCTCTTGTTTTGTCTTGTGTTATAAATCCAGCGCACCTCTTTTCTTAAGTGCAGTGCACCTTTGCCCGTTTTCTCTGAGCTACTAACTGGAATATGTTGAATATAGTTCTCCAAAGTTTTCAGTAGGTTATGGCAGTGCACTACAACATATTTGATCTCATTTATTTTGGTCTAATTTATTTTTATTTTTATTTGGGAGTTTTATACATTAAATATATGTTTAAGAGTTTTAGGAAGTGCACTAAAATTACAACGCAGTTAATCTTATTTATTCAGATCCTTTTTCTTTCTTTTTAAATATCATTTTTTTAGGTTTTTTGCCTTTATTTGAAAGTACAGCTGAAGACTGACAGGAATAGGTAGGAGAGAGAGGGGATGACATGCAGCAAAGATCAGAATCGAACCCGGACCGCTGCCCCAAAGACTGAGCCTTTGTACATGGGTTGCATTTATTATTTATTTAAATGTATATTTATACATTTATCTCATTTTTTGTTTTGTTTTTCAGTTGAATTAGATTTAAAGTTCATGAAACTCCACTGTTAAAAATACTTTTGTTAAGTTCAATAATGCATGATGTTTCCAAAGTCAATGAGTAATCAGGTTAAATAATCGCAATCTCAATATTGACCAAATTAAATGGATTCTGATTTTTTTTCCATAATCGAGCGGCCATAGCTTTTAACATATTGTAAAAGCTTTTGGAATAGGTTTCTTGTAGCATCTTCAATTTCAAGAATTGTTGCTAATCAATATATAGTATATGTACACATAAATTAGATATGAATATTGAATAAAGTAAGCCAAGCTAACATGTAACTACTGCAACCTGAATATGTAGTATCTGGCTGTAGTATACTCACAGATCTTGGCTGGCCTGAGAACCTGCGGTTGTAATCATTAATGTCTGTTAATATCAGCAGAGGTTCTGCCTCGCCATCCTGGACCCTCTGAGGAGCGCTGTTCTCATGAAAGAGTGGGAAGAGCAATGTTACCTGGGCATGGGGGGCGAAAAAAATAAAATTTTAAAGATGGCAACATGCTGATGCCAAAAAGGATTTGTGGGGCGCACACCTACAGTACATAAAAACAATTGAGTGAGAAGAGAGTAACAATGTGAACCTATGATTTTGACAATAACTAACAGAAATCAATTAGATTAGACTGCAAATTAAAGGTATTTCAGACCTAGAGACAAACATGAGTGCAAGTCTTAATACATGATAATTCAGCATGTATCTCCATTGGTACATTTGGAAGTAGCAAGCAATGCTAACAGCTACCTGTAGGTCTGGTATCTAAAAAAGGGTAACGTAAAAGCTCAGGTTAACCATTCTACACCCAACATTTATTATGAGTCTCACCATTTGTCTGCAGATGGGGCAGTTAATAGCACCCAGCCATGTGCCATACCTCCAGTAGGCTATAATGCAGGAGCCTATGCAGGGAAAACACAAACACACAGCGTAAGTACAAATAAGAGAACTAATAACTTTTAAAAGATTTTTTGCAAGTGAATTCTATTTTCATTCTGACTTCTGCGTATTTTTTCTAAAGCTAAGCCATGTCAGAATATGCTAACAAAATACAGCTAGGAGCTAGGAGCAGCTGTTTCATAATGTAACAGTTTGGTTTTGGTTAGTGCACATTACTCGAGTCTGCACAACAGTCTTACCACAGAAAAGGTGCCCACAATTGGTTTCCACGGGCAGAATAGCCTGCTGTAAACACACAGGACAAGACATGTCTGTGTAATACTGCTGCCTGGCCTCCGCCTGAAGATTCTCATCCTGACAGAAAGAAATCAAATACATAAAAATCAAAAACACATGTGAAAGTAATAATATCATGGAGCAGACAATTTTGAAATGCATCTCCTCATTGAAAAAAAATAACATTATATAAATAGATAATAGATAATACATCGATAAAACCAGTCATCAGTCCTACTATTAATTGAGTAACATTTTCTTTGAAACATGTAGAATTTAATAAGAGAACATATTTCATGTATTTGTGTTGTTTGTATGCTATCTGTGTCCATTACATTTGGGCAGAAAGGCCAGAGCTGTATTTGTGTGCGTACCTGCTCTGTTTGGAGCTGCTGTCGGACGGCTCTAACATGCTCCTGATTCTCAGGATGAATGTTCTGCTCCTCTTGTCTGCAAGAAGGTCAAAAGGCATTTCTCATAATATTCCTCAGCTGAAGCTAATAAGTGAAACAGCACACAAAGCTATGCAAACTGACGAGACGATTTTCATTCAGCAAATAACTTCCATCATAGAGTTTAAGATAACCACAAACAGAAGAAACTAACTGTGGATACAAGTTCTCCTATGTGAGACTTTGGTTGAATATATTTACTGGAGAAATTATACCACATTAGGTAACAAGAAATGAAAAATACTTCTTTTCAAAAAGAGTTCCTCCAAAAGTTAGAGCAATTTTGTCTGAATAATCCAAAATTTGTGATACTACTTTACATAAATATCATCCTGAATTTGGATTTGAATTTACCTGAAGAGCAGTGTGAGAAGGCCTGCAAGGAAGGTGATACTGAGCACCACAACAAATAAGACCTGGTTGCTCACACCTTCGATGAGGGTGTCCTCATCTTGGATCAGGTAGTCCAAGTCCCCACATTGACTGTCCTCCATCACCCACACTCATAGCCTACAACACTAGAAAACAAAGAGGCAAAAAATAAGTTGGCATTTCACAGGACAGTGTTCTGTTTCTTGTCTGTATCTATCTAAGAGTAAAATAAAATAAAACATTGTACATTAGTGTATAGTGAATTATTACTATGTATATTATTGTTAGTAGTAGCATTAATATTTCTATGAATATGAACTGCTAACTATACATAGTCTATACATTCTCTAAATATTGGCCCTTTAAAATATACCAAAGCTGACAGCTTTAACTTGCATGCTTTTACAAATAACCTGTAAATAATCTAAAACTTTAGATTTTAACATTTTAATTTTTCACTGAACTAAAGGCACAAACAGAAGCTTGCTGTGGCCAATGTACCAAGACATACCAAACACAAAGTTCATCACTTGGGCTCAATGTAAAGTCTGCTGCAGTGCTACCAGTTTTCTAAGTCACTACAAAACATAACAACTTAGCTATAACCGAATAAATGAACTAAATCTAGTTTGACAGAAGTTATAACTGGCATTATCCTCAATGGGAGCAAAGTAAGAGAACCCCTGTCATTTCTAACTTATCGAAATGTTTCTGCAGATTTATGAAAGCAAGTGTTATTTACAGTATTAAGCGACAGACTTACAATTATCACATACCTTTTTAACAGTAAACGTACGTCTTGAAGCCTTCTTATCGTTAATATAACACATCTAACAAACTAGCTAGCAATTTCCAATAATACTCGTCATACCAATCTGACACCAAGATCACAAAATATCTACTAAGTCGTTGCATACATTGCTGACAAATGTAGCACTGTCTGTCATAAGCTTACAATTGAGTTACCTTAACACACTGCAAACTGCTGGCTAAGTTTAGCATTAGCGTAGAGTAGCCTTGGCTAGCTAATGATACGTTGTAGCGTTTATGAATAAACTGCTGGCGTTGATAGCCAACGCTGTGTCGTTTCGCTTTTGGAAGCACATCCGCCGTTGGACAGTAGCTAGAGTTATTACTCAAATGGCTAATCTTCTAAATCCGAGCTCAACCTGGCCATTATCGCTTGTAGCTAAATCATAAACATAGCGTTAGCTAGTTACCATGTTGTTTAACCAAGAGCGTCTTGAATCTGACCAGTGACCACCGCGTTTAGCAGCTAAAGAGTCAACGTGTGACACAAGAGCACAATCGAGTAAATAAGTCTAGTAAGTCTGCGTAACCTACATTGTAGTGCGAGACAACAGACGTTACCTACCAATAACAATTCCAGCTTTCTGTCAAGACATTTTCTTTCCATCAGTGACAGGTTTTAGAAACTCGATCAAATCACCCAGTTGGGAGTGAGTAGCAGTACCTTTGTGAACTGCGCGTTTACATCAGTGTTGCATGTTGTTTCAGTTTGTTGCTTCCACGGTAGCTTCTTCTTCTTCTGCGTCTTTTTCTTCTTCTGGGGATATCAATTATCAACTCTTCTAGGTGTACTACTGCCCTCCACAGGGTAGCTGGTGGTTTTAAGCGTTAATGCGTTAATCCATCCATCCATCCATCCATCCATCCATCTGTCTATACAATATATACTGATTATCATTCCATAGAATTATCTTCATGTGTACAGCTATTTTGTACTAATATTATCATTCTAATGCCAGTACCATAATATGTAGTCTTACAGCTTATTTCTGCATTATTATTCTCATTTCATTTCATTATGCACATTCTAATATTATGTGGAAGTTGTTTGGCGTATTTATTCAAATTGCAGTGAATTTTGCAATTGGCAATTGAAGGTGCGATTTGGTCGTGCAATTTTAAAATGCCTTTTGTAATTGGCAATTCAATATGCAAAATTGCAATGCAATCTTCAACTCGGATTGAATTAATTTGATTAAAAGTTAAATTAAAGCTCAATCAATTGCATTTATATTATATATTTATTTCCATGTTTTGTGGGGCTCTTTATTCAAATGGAAATGCATTTTTCAATTGGCAATAAATAAAGAGGCCAAAAAACTTCCATAATATTACCTGTAATAATATTGCACGTCATTACTTTTTTATTCCACACTCTGGTCAGTAGGTGGCAGTAGTGGGCGTCATAATGGGTGTGGATGTCCCTGAAAACAAGTAGAAGAAGAAGTAAGGCATCAGTACACAAACTCTAGCTATCTACTGCTAGCGAATAAAGGGATTTAACTTTACCACAACACATTTTCATTGAGGCAGAATGCCTCGTTATGCGCAGCTGGTGATGGGCCCGGCGGGGAGCGGTAAGGTATGTTATCACTCTGTTTCACGTGCTGAAATGCCTTGTTATGCTGTTATGCTAAAGCGCTATGCTAAAGGCATGAGGTTGTCTTGTCATCCACACAGACCAAATTCAAGTAATGTCTGCTGTTTATGTTCCATTTCAGAGTACCTACTGCTCCACCATGGTCCAGCATTTAGGGACCCTGAACCGCTCAGCTCAGGTGGTCAATCTGGACCCAGCTGCTGAGCACTTTGACTACCCTGTCATGGCAGGTGAATACTAACAGCATGTGTTTAGTTTACAAGATTACATTCACTTAAAAAGAGTCTAACCCAGAACGGAGGGGTTACAAAATAAAGACACAAGTTGGAGAGAGATTCAAGAGTTATGTTATTACATGCGTATATTGGGTTTGGATAGTGTCTTAGGTCTATGTAGATAGATAGATAGATAGATGAGTTGACATCTTTTGACTACGGCTGGCCCCTCTTAGTCGATTAGTTGACTAATCGATTGTTTTGGTCTTAGTCGACTAAGATTTCTTCAGTCGATTAGTCATGCTTTTTTTCATGCTGAATGACTAATATTTCCAAGAAACATATGAGCACATATCTAGTAAACACACAATTTAAAATGGGGCTTTTGCATTATTCTTTATGGAGAAACTCAGTTTTGCAGATCTGTTGATTAAATAAACTAATTGATTAGTTGACAAAATCGTATGAGTGTTAGTCGGCTAATTATTTCTTTAATCGAGGACAGCCCTAGTAGGAAGAAGAAAAACATATTTTGAGTGATTCCTTCTGCACTGCACAATGATAGTGAGATACATGTTTTGAATCACATACTAATATTTGTTATTTGCTGTTAGATTTAGTATACTTAAAGTAAGTGTTATTTTCTTCAACACGACAGCCTCATTGTTCCCGTGTTTTCAGATATCCGTGAGCTCATCCAGGTGGATGACGTGATGGAGGACGCTTCTCTACGATTTGGCCCTAATGGAGGCCTGGTCTTCTGCATGGAGTACTTCGCCAACAACTTTGACTGGCTGGAGGAAAGCCTGGGTCATGTAGAGGATGACTACATACTGTTCGACTGCCCAGGTACACATCTCGGCAGAGGCATGCCGAAGCAGAGATCGTGGATCACGATCATGGATCGCGATAAAAAAACACTCACAATATGTTGATCGTGGTGAATTTCCATTATCAGGATAATCGTGAATATCCTCACAAATTGACTCCGAAAAAATATTTGTTTCTTAAGTCGTAATGTTATGAGAATTTTTTTTTTTTCGAGAAAAAAAAAACCTCACAATTTTGAGAAAAAAGTCATAATGTTTTGAGAAAAAAGTCCCAACAAAGCAGAATGTAAGGTAATGTGATTCCAGTGTGTTTTAGTGCTGTTTTAAAAAAATTAAGCATAGTTCGTACTTTCTCTCAGTTTTGGAGCTATGTTTTTAAAGCTCTGGCACAGTTTTGACAAGTGGCTTCTTTTTGCAGGTCAGATTGAACTGTATACACACCTCCCTGTAATGAGGCAGCTGGTGGAGCAGCTCCAGCAGTGGGAGTTTCGGGTGTGTGGGGTCTTTCTGGTAGACTCCCAGTTCATGGTGGAGTCTTTTAAGGTAACTTCATTTTGTTTATTTGCTTCCCCTTTGTATCTGATCACACACTTCATTTATGAAACTAAACTGCACTTAATGTAGTAATCAGGGTTCCTACGCAGTATGGAAAAGTATGGAGTTTGATTTTTTAGTAATTTTCAGGTCTGGATAAGTATGGAAAAAAGGAAAGAGTATGGGAAAATATTTGTGTTTCCAGACTGTTGCACCTATTCTTTTTTCTAAAATATAAAATTCAGAATTTCTAACAATAAATTAAATACAAGCAGAGTGTTTTTCATGGCGTTTGGAGCCAAAACGTTTACTGCTGTGTGACGGTATGTGTCCACAGGGTCCGTCATTTCCACCCTTCCCATGCATCGTCTATGTAAGCAGCCGTGCAATGCATTCTGGTAGCACCGCAGTGAGTTTTGAGAGACGGGGTCTAGGCTACATTATGCAAATCAGGGGCATCTAGCGCCACTCGCCGCCTCTCAAAACTCACGCAAATCATTTAAACTAATAGTTTTCGATTTAAAATGAAGACAGATTCAGAAACTGCGTGGTGTATTTGTTGCCTCAGATGTTTACAGAAACACATTTTTTTGGTGAATAATTTTCGGAATATAAGAGTATGGAATTTTAAGATGGAAAATGTGTAGGAACCCTGAGTAATGAAAGCAAACATGAAGTCTCACATCTTCCCTCGTCTCTAACTGCAGTTCATCTCCGGAGTCATGGCTGCTCTGAGTGCCATGGTGTCATTAGAGATCCCTCAAGTAAACATCATGACAAAAATGGACCTGCTCAGTCCCAAATCCAAGAAGGAAATTGAGAAGTAAGTTTCACATGAGTACAGTGCAGCAGTTTTATCTGATGTGTGTTCAGTTCACATGAAACCTGCAGCAACGAAGGAAGGGTTAGAGTGACTAAAATGTTTGTATTGTTTGAAGTAGAGCTACAATGATTAGTGGACTAATTGATTAGTTGATGGACAGAACTATTTTGATAATCCATTATGAGTAATTTTTCTTGGGAAGGTGGCAGAAAATGCTGTTCGCAGCCAAATATGGAGATGTCCTGCTTTTCTCTGTTTTATATCATATTAAACAGAATATGTTTGGGTTTTGGACTGACAAAACAAGACATTTAAAGACATCACCTTGGACTTTGAGAAACTGGGACATTTTTTTTCTTACACTTTAAAGACCAAATGATTAATCTAGAAAATAACCGGCAGATTAATTGATAATGAAAATAATTGGTAGTTGCAGGCCTAGTTTGAAGTTATTTTATTAAAGAGAGTTCTTTAATAGTCTGAACCTCAGTTATGTTTTTCAAAACCTAAACGTAGTAAAAGAGGAAAGAGTCTGCTATTTTCTTAATTCTTAAACAAGCTTGCAAACTAAACAGGTTTTTAATCTCGAAGCAGCATTCATTATGTTTTGCTTTCTTTTTCACGAGGTACCTGGACCCAGACATGTACTCAATGATGGAAGATAACTCCGATAACATCAGAAGCTCCAAGTTCAAGAATCTGACAAAAGCCATATGTGGTCTGGTAAAGTGAAGCCCTTAATTTGATACTGCATTTAATCTTGGATCCGAATTTAGTTTCTTCTTTTTTTTTTTTTAACAAGACAGTCTTTTTGTCTGTGTGTCCAGATTGATGACTACAGTATGGTGAGATTCCTGCCTTTTGACCGCACAGATGAGGAAGGTGTTAACATAGTACTGCAAAACATTGACTTCTCTATACAGTATGGAGAGGACCTGGAGTTCAAGGAGCCAAAGGTGAAGAAACAAACAAAAACAAAACACAACCAAATATAATTTAACATTATGGTGTAACGTAATTACAATGCATTTGGCCATTATTATAATATTATGAACTATTCATTTGTTGTTATTCCTATCCTTTCCTTTTCTACAGGAGGTCGAGGAAGAGCCTGCTAACCTAAATTACGATGAGGCTTTTCAAGATAAAGTGGACAGCTGAGGAATAGTGCAACTCCAGGAATTCTGCAAAAAAGAGACTGGTATTAAAAACAACTACATTTGAGGTTGATGAAGAACCAGGATACATTATATCAAGTCCAGATGGAGAATGACATGCGACTGCAAGTACAACAAAAAAAAAAGGGACATGTGAGGGGAAAAGACTGACTAAAGATCATGAATATCTTGTGCCATGTATGTTGCCATGAAGTTTTTGTTCTTGTGTGCTGTTTTGATGACTCAAGGAATGTGTGATTTCAACCCATTCATGTTTCATTATTTCAGGAGAGTGTTTCATTTTAAAGAGTTGTTATTAAATACATTTATTAATGCTATATATTTTTAAATAAAATGTTACACAAAATATACAACTTATTGTGTGAAGGCAAGGAAACAGAAATATATGCGAAGAAAACAGGTTGTGTCTAGAAGGTACCCTAGATTTGCAAACACTCGCGAGATTAATTTCAGGACCACCTAACCCAAACCAGCGCCATGAGGCGACTGCCCAACCTTACCCATCTCGCGAGACTTTAGCAAAGGGTTACGTTCTCGACACGCCTAAGAAAACTGGTGTGCTAGCGCCTCCATGTGGACGGTACGCTACATGACACGTGACCACTTCCTGTAAAGCTGAAGGGTGGGACAGGCGGAAGCTGGGTCCTGCGGTGCTAATATTTTTCTCTCGCTGAGCAGTTGGACTGATAATTTATCACTCAACATGCCGGTGAGTAAATTATACACAATTATCGACGATTACTGTGCGATTTAGAGCAAAAATAAAATGCATATAAACTGAACTGGGTGACACAAGGGCCTCCGAGTTAGCTGTGATGACGGTTCTCGTTAGCATGGCTAGCTATGTTAGCATTTGTTCGCAATGTTAGTGACGTTTTACATGTCACAAATCTTTAATTCACAGTTTTAACGTTTCTGCAAATGTATCTTAGTTTAGTATCTATAAAATAAATAGTTATGTATCGTAATAGCATAGCCGTCACATCGGAGGGGGCTGTAGCAGAGATGTCACCGATGCTATCTATTAGAAATGTCTGGTGAATAAATATAGTGACAGCAACTTTTTGTCTTTTCAAGGCGTATCACTCAAGCCTGATGATCCCCGAAACCAGGCTGGTGGGGAATATGGCTTTGCTTCCCCTCAAAACCCAATTCAAGGGACCAGCCAGAGGAGACGGTAAGGCTGTAGGGATGTTTTAATTAACATAAAGTGTAGTCAATCCGTCCTGATCACCGAAACATATACACTATGTTTTGTTTTTTTAATGGCTTTTCACTCGCAAAGTTGTTACGTTGTGACACGTTGCTCAGTTCCTGATATTAGCTTCACTTCCATATATGGCCCGAAGAGTGCATCCCTAAGTTCAACTTCTCCATTAATGTCATTTTACGTTTCCAGCTTTTCAGTTTCTGTAAAACTTGGACATGTGTCCCTCTCAGATTTGGGAGAAAATGTTGTATAGATAACTTGAAGATGTAATAATCCACAGAACATAAGATTTGATTCAGTGGGGTCATGATTTGATCGATTTTTACTATAGCAAAATAACAGAAAGATGCCATTTTTCCAGTTATTTAAAACTGGAGATTATAACTGCATTGTTTGGTGGTTTCTCAGCAGCCTGTATACAATAAATCAAAAATAGGGCTTTACCACACAACTATAAAAAGATAAGTGGTGCACAAAACAGGAAATTACTCTCTGCAATGATAAACTCTAAAATGATGAATTCTCAAATTCATCATGAAGAGCATTTTATTTATTGGTACATTTTCTTTCTCCATTTCAGGCATAGAGTCAGACATCATTGATGAAGCCATCTACTACTTCAAGGCCAATGTTTTCTTTAAGAACTATGAAATCAAGGTAAGAAATGTCCCGTTGCTTGTATTGGTGGCTTGTATTTATCCCTCCAGACCAAAGTGTTCCAAGAAAATGTGTGTTAATAAAACTTCACAACTTTACTGCTGGTAGATATTCCACAGAGCAAAATCTAACAAAATAAGAAACAATAAAAGTGTCGCAGTTGACATATTTGGCTGAGGAACAAGTATGCACCCCACTTATGTGCTTGTTCCTGTATGTTGTATGTGTTTTATTTTCCCTATCTCTACCTCTCTCTGTCTGGAAGCAGCTGTGCATGTTGTTCTTCCACATGTCCCAGCTTGCTTCTTCCTGTTCCCCTCAGCAATGCATATTTGCTCAGGATTTAACTATGTTCAGACCTGGCTGGAACTGTACTGATTACAATACCATTCATGCTCTAGACAAAATACTTTTTTTCTGTTGAATTTCAGCTAGTAATGCATGTGCTGTTTTGTTGTTGTTTTTTCAGAATGAGGCGGACAGGACGCTGATCTATGTCACACTGTACATCTCTGAATGTCTAAGGAGGCTACAGAATGTATATTGCATATTTGTTAGTTTACAGTGGTGGATGTCTGCACTTTTACACTGGCTTCATGCAAATCTTAATATAAGTAGCAATAATTAAAAGGCTTGTGCTAAAGTTGTTATGGTTCTCAACCAAAGGCTGAGGACCCACAAGAGCTTAACAGATGGTTTTTAGGGAGTCATTAAATAAGTAGAATGTGAATTTTCCTCACACACACGGAGGAGGAGGAGGAATTAGCTGCTAAAATGCCTATTCAAATAGGTGTTACCAAAATAGGTGATCTAACACTTTGCATTTGTGTGTTTGCTTTTTTTTTTACAGTGCAGCTCCAGGAGCCAAGCAGAGAAGGAGATGTACACTCTGGGCATCACTAACTTCCCCATCCCTGGAGACCCTGGTTTCCCTCTCAATGCTATGTATGTTAAACCTACAAACAAGCAAGAGGACGGTAAGAACCAAGACCATCAACTCCGTCTAATGCCCAGTGCCCTAGACCCAGTGCCCTTGTACCCTTTCTCATATTTCATTTAATATCAAGCCCAAAATAGCAATGCTGAGCAGAGCCTCACCAGCTTTAAGGATCTGAGGATGGAAGTGCTGTTTCATGCTTGTGTGGTGTCCCTCACTTGTTCTTCTACAGTGGGCCTGGATATTTAATCATCCCTAGACATATGTAGTGGCTGAGATGTTAACTTCACTCAATCAGCACAACCTCCATTCTGGCTTTGCAATAGGAATTGTCACAACTGTGTTTTCCCTTTACTCCTAAATATTAAAACTGGCTTCTGCGGTCAAAAACCCTTTGCACTTCCGGGGTCAAACACCCAACGACAACAGTGACTTTCCTGTGTGAGCCCTAGATAACAGCACCGTGACACCCAATGTACTCACTGCAAATAACAACACGTCTGGTTATTCCAACAACATATTTAGCTCCTACACACCGGCCCCAATTCAAACAAAATACAACACAAGGAGCCAAAATGTTACAATACACCATGTTACGGCCAAGTCCAGTATAGACAAACAAATCTACACTCCATGTAGCAAACTGTTTTGTCAATAGCTTTTCCGTGATGTTCACTTTAGCCTGTAATATAACAGAATGCACAAGCCCCCGTTTGTCTGGGAAAACATCCAGAACTTAAATGGCCTAGAAGCACGAGGCGTTGAAGAAGGGCTCCTAGAGTAGCAGTAATAAATTAAATGTTGTGTTATGGTGTGACTTTTCCCCCCACAGTAATAGCATCTGTTAAACAGTAGTTGGTGGCTTTGATGATAATACTGGCTCTGCAACCTTTTTTCAGAAACAATGAGGGCGTATCTCCAGCAGCTCCGCCAGGAGACCGGCTTGAGGCTATGTGATCGCGTGTATGATCCCCAGACAGACAAACCCAGCAAGGTGAGTCTTATATTGCACAACAGCTTTATATACAGTTACTTGATCATAGAAAACTGAGCTATAGCTGTTCAACAGCAGTATGTGGGTATGTCCAGATTTAGTTGATGGAGCATTAACATAGCACATCCACTGTATCAATATATTGTATATTAACATATTGAGTACAGGGTCCATGTTTGAGTTGTAGCATTAAAACAATCTGTATCCTGTTTTGTGATGAATGGATAGTGGGGTGGCCTGCTATTTTTTATTTATTTTTTAAAATCTTGCCTCAGGTACTTTGAGTGCAGAAGCTTCAGACACTTTTCTTGACAGATTTTTTTTGTTTTGTTTTTTTTCCAGTGGTGGCTATGCTTTGTCAAAAGGCAGTTCATGAACAAAAGTCTGTCAGCTCCCGGACAGTGAACGACTCAGGACTTTCTATTCTACACCTGCAAGATGGATGGATGGATGGATTTTTCTTTTTTGGGGGGGGCAGGGGGTTGGGGGTCTGCTTCTGTGTTGCTAAGATGATTTTCTACTCTTTGAGTTTCAGGATATGTCTTCACTTGTCTGGATGTTGACCATATTGAGCTGGTGCTTAATTCAATAAAGCAATCATGGAGATTGGAAAATAATGCTGTCCTGTGTTTTGTCCGTATTGCACTTCACACTAAAAAAAACAAAACAAGGAGCATAATGAATTTAAATCTGAAAAGTTAGATTTCAGTGACCTGCAGACACATCTGTTTAAGATGAAGTGGTATAGTGGAGGGGTAGAAACATTTCACCAATCACTCACGTGTCCACAATGAGGTTTATTACTTGTTTTCAGAATGTAAACTTCTATTCAAATTATGTCCATACTAAGCATAAAAATAGCTATTACTAATTATTGTTACTTATTCTATTAATCTATTATTTGTGGTGGTATAGGCCTTTACCACAGCAGACATTTTGACTTGTCATAGTAAGAAAAGCAAAGGTGTTGCTAATAACATGAACAATGGCTTCATTGGGCCTTATTCACCAATATATCGCTTTTCTTAAATTTGTTCTTAAGAAAGGTTCTAAGAAAAGTCAGATTCATGACGCATTCTTAAACTGCAGAATTATTTGTATCTTTGTTCTTATGATGAATCCCATTTCCTCATAATATTCCTGCTTTGGCCCTATAAGTAACTTGATCAATCACTAATTATTGGAGGGCATTAATTAACATAATTAATGTGAACTGAAGTGTTAGTGTGGTGTTTATTTTTAAAGACCATAATGCTTTGTAAATTATTAATAAAAAAAAAAATATATATATATACACACATACATATATATACACATATATATACATATATATATATATTATACAACTACAGAATTTAGGAAAAATGTAATTATTTTGCAGACATGTCAGCACTCAAATGTGCTTAAGAGTGCTCTTGTGTGTGCATAGATTTTGTTCTTACCTAAGAAGAAATCCCAGATAAGCAAACATTGGTGAATGTCAGAATCTTCATAAAAACTGCATTTTGAGAACGGGGCTATTCTGTACC
>JAOVVB010056739.1:0-14499 GCA_028570985.1 Heterobranchus longifilis
ACATAAATAGACATGGGTCATTGAAAGTGCTTGAATGTATATATTTTGTGCAAGAATAGAAGTTGAAGTATTTAATGTAAGTGAATAGGCTATGTTCTGCTATCTGCAAGTGTCTCCCAGAATTGCATCATTGTTTTACACACCAGTCTGCTAGTTCTCATTATAAAAATTCTTAGTGTATTTATAGATTAGATTTTTGTCTTTATGGTCATTTATTCTCCTTCAAAAGGAATACCCAGTTGTTAAAATTATCCAGGTATGAGGCAGTGTTGTAACAGTAATTAACTGTTTTGGATAGAAATATTAAGTCATTGTATGTATATTTTGACTTTATGTTTGAGCTCATCTGACTCATCTTTTCTGTTCTATTCTAGATTTACAGTATGACCTTGCGGCTCTCTGCCTTCTTTGAGGAGCAAATCAGAACGGTCATATCAGATTACAAAACTGCCATCAAGAGCAGCGACAGGCTCCGCCGCAGTCAGAGGTTCCGCAAGAAAATGCAGCAGCAAGATCAGTCCAACGCCACATCAAGGTCTGTTTGAGTTTGGCGTTTCTATTAGGATTTTGTCTTATTTTCTCATACGTATAATGTTACAATGTTGGATGGTCATATTAAATGTGGCCAAAGCTTCATTTGATGACGTAATAAAAGTAATCCCTGTGAGCAAAAACCTCAGGCTTCAGACCATTCTGAATGCTTTCTTTTTTTTCTTTTTACATTACATACACTGTTACATGTAGCTACATGCTACATGTAACTACATCAGGGAAACCTGTAATCTTGGTTGCCAATGTTGTTAATTTCTCCCCAATTTTGCATCATATTCCTGCTGGAACATGTTCAATTGTATAATTTTTGGTTTAGAAGCTTTTATTGGTGATTTTACACAATAGAAAGTGCCGCTACAGTGCCGTTACAGTCATTCCCCGGCTGCAATGACGGTGCAGGAACACCAAGAGCGCAGATGTGGAAGACCCGGCAATATGGACCAATCAGAGCAGACTGGGCTTTTTCAGGAGGGGGACTTAAAGAAACAAGCCCTAAAACAGAGCGTTTCAGACAGAGGGTGCCTACAGCACAGACAGTATGACAAAAATGTGTTTTTTGAACATTAAAGAATGTAAACATGTTCTGGTAGAAACCCAAAATACAAGTATGAACCTGAAAATGAGCATTATATGTCCCCTTTAACATTAATCTGGAAAAACGGTTCAGGTGCAAGTAGTCAGAGCAGGCCAGAACCTTTAGGGTTTCGGATGCATGTGATGGTACATTTTCACATTACCTTTTTCATGTTCATGCCTGATGAAAATTTCCATTTTTCTTTTTCTCAAGTCAAAAGAGAGCTGCTGTAAAAACTCAGGAAAAAGTGGAGTCGACGTCGGTGACCAAATCTACCTCAGCCAAAGTGTCTGTTCCTGAGAGAGCCCGGAGGAGTCGAAGCAGCAGCTCAGGTCACAGCTCCTCGGACGACGACTCCGGCTCCAAAGCTGCTTCATCAACACCAGGTACAAAATAAACTTTGCCTCTTGGTAAGTTCTTTAACAGTCGGCTCATCATGGCTTTGCGAACAGCAGTCCCCTGACATATTCACGGCAGAGACTAATCTCAGAGCTATCATGGAAGCAGTTTGAAAACTCAAAGCTAAGGTGTGAGGATGATACAGATGTTTACAATAACAATTTGACGGATTGCCGATGTTTTTATGTTGTTTATTTTTTGTTGTTGTTATTTATCCCCACTTTTGTCAGAGAAACAGAAATCTTCATTATTTAAAAAAAACAACTTTTAAAGTAATTCAGCATTTCACTACACTATATTTGAATGAGCACAAATTCAATCATACAGACAACTTTTAATATAACCCTCTTTAACACAACATTTAGTCAGGGCAAAATCAATGCAACACAACCATGGAAACACAACAGATAAATATCAGGATGAGGCACAGGACACGTCGTATGGACTACTAGCCAATCACAACACAGTTCACTTTCCTCATTTCCGACAGTGGGCGTGGTTTGTAGAGTCTGCGGCTGCATCTTTTCCCGCCAAAATCAGCGGATGTGACGTTTTGCGCGCTCTCGTGCCCTACAGCGTCACAGAGTCCGCCCACAGCAGAAACTCAGCGAGCAACACTAGCTAACGTTCGCTTATGGGCACCGCAAATGTCAACAAACTACGGGCACACAGCACGGAGTTTCCGAGTTTGGTATGTCTTACCGAAGTAACACACATGCTGTCTTTACGTTATATACGTTTTGCAGCGGCGGCGGCTAGTAGACGGACCGAGGCTAGCGGCTTGGCTTCAGACAAACTCTGTTGCGGCAACCAGTCCGCTGTGAGCTCCGGTGTTGGGGTTTGTGCTGGCTGGGTTCGTGTGTAACCTGTGTGGCAGCAGCAGCTAGTTTGTCGGTCCGGTGAGGAGTTTGAGCTGACCGGCTTCGAGATGCTAAAGCCGCTAGCCGAGGCTCCGCCTGCGGGCTGCCGCTTCGGAGTGTGTACAAACCCCCCAGTGCTAATAAAAATCCCAGAGTAAACCCTGACATGTGAAATAAAATGTGATATTGTGGTTTTAGCTGGCTAATGTGTGTTAATAACGTTAGCTTGCTTGCTAACAGGGACGAATTGCTAATTAGCTAACGTAGCATACTACTGCCGTGACTGATATTTTCAGCTAACTCATCTAGACTCGCGGGGCTGATCTGGTCTGTAAATTGTCTGACTACGTTTGTAAATTACTTTTATCAGCTAACGTTACGATGCAACCAACGCCAGATGTAACGCCAGATCAACGCCAGTGTAACGTTAGCTAAGCTACAGCTAGCGGGCTAATCTTTAGGGCTAATGTTAGCACTAGCAGAATACTAGCTATCTGAGTGGATATGCTAGTTAGTTAACCGTTGTTTGCTTTGTGGCGTTGGCTGATGGCGTGATTTGCAAACGGTAAGCTAGCGTCATTTTAAATATGATTGTAATTTATTTTCCAACTTTGTATCAACATGATGACGGTCAATCACGTCCAGTCTGTAACATCACTGTTGTGTTGTGGACAATCTATGCTCGTGCCTACTGAATGTGAGCGCACGAGCAAAATTGTGCAGACTGCAGTTCACTTAACGGCCACAGGTGTCATTAAAAACAAGGATTTTCTGAATCTTAAAGAGAGCACCTTTCAAAACTGCATGACCCTGTTGGGGTAATTCACAATAATGACCCGCTCGCGCTAAATTATCCCATGTCACTGAATTAACTGGTAAATAGAGGCTGTAATGTCATTGTATGAATCAATTTGAATCTTGACGTGTTCTGATGGACATGTTCTTCTCTGTTTTGGCCCGAGAGTGGTGGAATTAACAACTCACTGAAGTCAGGACAGCAGTGTCATTTTTCACAGATTGTGATGTAGTTCTTTAATACGCTTTTAGCAGGTTATTTGGGAGGGTTGCATTTCCAATTCTCTGGCTCCGGTTCCTTTTTAGTTTAATTCACATAAGCCCCTGTCACACATGCACTGCAACCCTGAACTTATCTAGACATTACTCGGGGGAGCTGTACGTGAAAACACAAATGTCTGAATCAATTCAAATTCAAGGAATGGCAAGAGACTGTGTTTCTGACCAAATTACGAACTGGCTACATGACTGCGTGACTGCAGTGTAATCTGTGTCATATCATGCCTCCTGCATGCTCTGCCCAGGCGCCACCCCTCACCTAAACTGAGTATTTCCAGTAACTGAGAACACGTCTAATACGATTAATCTCCTGTATGTGTGCTACATGTGTGAAAGGGCAACTCTGGACAATGTCGCGATTGATTCTCCTGATTGTCCGAAGTTGATCTAAGAAAACGGGTTTATTGTAAATCATTTTGAACAAAGGTGTCTGCCAAATTAATGTAATGTATAAATAAAATTTAATTTTTAAAAATATTTTGTTTATTTCAGAGTCTGACAGTGAGAGTGAGTCCGAGGAGGAGAAACGTCCTGGTTCCTCAAGGCACCATCAACTCAGACAGAAAGCAAGAGTTAGAAGAAGCAACCGTGCCAAGCAGAAGAAAAAAGGTCAGTAGTTAAATGAAGTTTTCCTGTTAAAATCCAGTTTTCAATCATTCCTCATTAAATTCAGGGGTTGTAATCAGAATCTTGAGAAAAATTTTGATTTTAGTGTGACATTCTTAAGTTGTGTATGTGGATTGTTGCCAATTGCAGAGAGCGATAGTGAAGAGGAGGAGGATTTTGACAGTGAAGGTGAAGATGGAGAGGGTGGACAGATATCTTCCCAGTCTTCAGGTCGTCGCTACCCCAGCAGGAGTAAGAACAGCAGGAGCACACGGCTGACCAGAAACAGTGCTGGTGCAGACCGGAAGCGCACAGGTAAACACAACAACAACAATTGTCTTCAGCCTCACAGATCACGAGACCCACCAGCCAATATGTTAAACATGGTGTTTTCAGAGGGCAGAGCGGAGGTGAACGGCCACAGCAGCAGGTCATCTCGCAGGGAGAGACGCCGCCACCAGGACTCCGACAGAGCCACATCACAGGGCTCCGACAGGGAAGAGGAAGAGGGAATCACGGTGCGCAGGGCACTCAAGAGAAAGACGGCGAGGGCAGCTGTGAATAAGATGAAACTTCTCGAAAAATCAGATGAAGACTATGAGGAGGAGGAGGAGGAGAAGCTGAGAAGGAGCAGCAGCCGCCTTCGCCACACAGTCCGGACCAGCAAACGCACCGCAGTGATCCAGAGCAGCTCAGATTCTGATGAGGCGCCATCAAGACGGGGTAGGAAAATACTGTTTAGTACTTTTATTATTTTATTTTTATTTTTTTAAACGGGTTCCTTGACAATAAGTCTTGCACAACTAATATTACTATAAGAAAAAATAAGTAACGATACAGAGGCAGGTTATACATACTTTCACATTCACCCCAAATTGTGCACACTTAAACTTGTTTTTTGAGCTGTAAACTGAATTATATGACTGTACTCTGATGAAACACATCAATGTGGTGGTGTTAATATTGAAATTTTTTTTAAGTTTATAAAAATCAGCATTTCATGGGTTGAAAACGGCTCAACACGCCACCTACTGTTTCAAATCGACCCTTAGCTTCCAAGGCAAATGCTGAGGTAGAGTCCACCGTTTGGGAATGTCCCTCCGGAGTTGCAGTCTTGTGGTTATGTTTTCCATACAGTTCATGGCCTTAAGTCCTTACATCCATTGTTCCAAGGTAGGTGGGTGGGACTTAAGCCAGATTATTGTAATCATTTTATGGGCTATTAAAACAAGACCTCTCAGCATATATAATTTGTTTTTCCCAACCCCCTTGGAGATAGTTTGCCTAGAATCAACTGATGAGGTTCAAATTGTCTGTAAGTTCAGAATTTCTCCTATTTCCTTTTTTACCTAAACTAAACCTAAACTTGTAGTTTAGCAACCCTGACATTTAAAATCCGAAAAGAGTTGGACACTCGTGGAAAATGCACAGATACAATGCTCTTAGATCTTGTAAACGGTCCTTTAAATACGTGTAAAACATATTTACATTTTGATGCTGTAGGCAGCTTGTGGGATAGATTTAGCTAAATTCTGCCCATATTTCACTTTCTAGTTTCTCGGAAAACAAAGGAATCAGGTGGCGAATCCAAGGACGAGGAGGATGGCAATGACAGTAATGCTTCATCCTCCTCCCAGAATCAGCAAAATGGAGACACGAGGTCCAACAATCAGAGGAAATCAAGACAAGCTGCTAAGACTAAGGGAAATGGTGAGAAACGTCCTCATCGGTCATTATTAGTTTTTTAATTTGTAGTTGCCACTTGCTTGGAATTGTGATGAAAGTTTCTTTAAGCAGTTGGGTTTCCCCCCCCCCCCTTCCTTCTGCAGATACTTTGTCCCATGTGAACGGACACAGTGCAAAACATCACAAGTCTGACAGCAACTCTGAGCAAGAGGAAGCTGCAGAGGAGAGTTCTGGAGAAGTTTCTGTGTCTCATAAACCCTCGAGAAGCAAACGAGCTAGGAAAAAGAGGATTACAAGTGAGGAGGAGGAGGAAGAGGAAGAGGAGGAGGAAGAGGAGGAGGAAGAGGAGGAGGAGGAGGTAGAGGACACTGAACGCAGGACCACACGCCACAAACCTTCTGTCAGCTCAGATGAAGAGTACAAAGACCACAGTTCTCAGAAACACCCACACCAAAATGGAAGAAATGTGGAGGAAGCAATCCACAAGGACTCTAAGAAAAAGTGTAAAGTTTCACTGTCAAAAAGCCAAGATAAACAAAAATCTGCCTCAACTAATAAACTGGATGGTGCTGAATCAGAGGAACTCAGTGATTCTCCAAAGAGATCCAGCCCACGCAAGAAAAGACTGAAAAAAGAAGAAGTAGAAAGCAATCACTCCAGTGAGGAATTTGAGTCAAAGAGGCCAACAAGAAACAAGACGAGATCTAAACGGCCTCGTGGCGACACCTCCGCTTCTGAGAGTTCTGAGCAGGAGTACAAACCCAAGAGGAAGTCGAGGAGGAAACGCTCCACTGGCTCATCAGACGAAGAGTCGGACAATTCAGACAACACTTCAAATAGACGGTTGAATCTCCGAGCACTAGAAAAAAAGAAATACATCAGTGACAACTCTCCCTCTGATGAAGACTCTGATTCTAAACAAGGGACCGCTAACAAAACAGCCACAGCACCTCGGGAAGACAGGAATAATAAGAGAGAATCTAACAGAAGCTCTCCCACTGAAGCTAGGAATCCGCGGTCTTCCACCAGAAAACGTATTTACACCTCAGACTCTGAAGATGCGGAGGAGGATGGAGAGAAGGAGCCAGTGTCCAAGAACAATAAAAACAGCAAGTCGGTCTCCTCGAAGCGTCCCAAAAGAGAATCCAAACAAGAGGAAGGTAACGGCAACAAGGAAGACACCTCCTCCCAATCGGATTCCAGCGAGGAGGAAGATGTCGGTCGTTCAAGGAGCAGGAAGAACAATGCGAGCCGGCCAAAACACAAACGAAAGGAAAGCCTCAGCAGCAGCAGCAATCACAGTTCCGACTCGGAAAGCGAGCATTCGTCTTCAGCCTCTGAAAACTCGTTTGCCAGCTCAGGGTCCCGCAGCAGTCCAAAGAGGAGAAGTCTCAGGCTGTCTGGGGTCGGTGAAAGGACCACAGGCCGCCAACTGAGGCAGCGGCGGCAACGGTCCGCCTCGGAGGAAGAGGACAGCGACGTGTCGTACAGCAAACCACAGCGGAAGAGACGCGTGAATACCCGTAACCGGGGGAAGCGGACAGTAAATTATCAAGACAGTGAATAAAGGACTGGAACTGTAGAGGAGAGACGGACATTAACTGGAGACCTTTAAAGACACTCGATGGCCACGTTATGGTAGTAGCACTGGAGTCCTCGAGAGAAAATGCTGTGAATCTGTTTCATTCAGGGATATTTATATTTTCTATGAAAAACATGTTTATAGATGTAATACAAATTCAAGCATTTGAACTGCTGGTTTTTTCACACAGATACAGAGCAAAACACCGCCTCCCATACTGCTTGTTGTGATGTGGCCAGCAGAGTAAAACCATTCTGGGGAATCTTTGTCAGCTTGGGTGCTATCTAATATACCTCTTGTTTAATCAAGCATATTGCTGGCTTGCACTAAGATACACTGTAATGAGGTATTTCATACACTAGTTTTGCATTAGAAACTCAGGGGTCAAATAAGTTTACTGTAGTCTCAGACACGCAGTCGTTTTTTGAGCTAAGGTAAGGACGAGAAACAATTCCAGGGCGGCAGATGTCCAAGCACACTCACTGGGACAAAACGAATCCATGTTCAGACTTTTGACTACAGCACTCCTTTGTAAATCCACACACACTTAATGCTTGACTGTATTATGAGTTGATATGAGCCAAATGAACGGATATGAATTCTTTCCCCCATACCATACCATTTCATTTTTTTTTAAAATTAGTTTTGTGTTGTATTCTAGTGAGTAGATGTAAATATGTGATTGAGGATGACATTGTCTGAAAGGTTTTTCAGTCAGTAGCAAAATGTTTATTTAAATTTGAGCTTTTTTATTTTTCTTTCTTTTTTTTTACATTTAACTGAATTGTCTTGCCATATGTCACAAATTGGTACCTTTTTGCCAAGTACAAGTAACCAAAAGTACTTATTGCAAAAATACTGTGATTTCTCATATTGGGAAGACCTTTTTATTGTTGTCCTGTGTTACCTACTTTCAGTATTAAATTCTTTTTCAGAGTTGACTTAAAACATTTTGCCAGTCACATGGTTTAGTTTTGTTTATGGGGAGGTTTCTAAATACAGTCGCTTTATGACATTTTGCTTAATGTTTTTCATACTACACCTTTAATAACTTTCACAGGAAAACTATTAACGCAATGTGGTTGTGGAGTGCAATGAATGAGTTGTTCCTCATATTAATAAAGACATCATTTCAAGGTGCATTCTGCATTTGACTTAATCTTATCCATTTGAAATCATGATTATACAGTAATTAGATTGCATCTGTCTTGCTCAGTTTTATTCTTTGCAGGTATAAACAGACAGTAAGAAATGCAATAATAGATATGCATTATTTGTGAAAGGGACTTTACCTGGCTTAGGTGGTTAGATTTTACCATTATAATCCAAGCTCAGGACAAAGATATATTTCTGCCTCCAATGAATTTGTCAAGATTTAAAAAAAAAAAAAAAAAAAAGCCTACAGGGAGTAAGCTAGTTCCCTGTATCTTTGTCAAATAATTTAAATTACACTTAATATCATTACTTTATCGTTTATTTTGAATATAGAGACAATCATGTTGCATGTAGTGTTGATACTCTATCTGAATGTTTCACGGCCAAACACATTAAATGTTTTGAGGCAATTCCAGAGGATAACATTTATTTCTTGATAATTTATCAGCTTCCAGATGAAATCACAACTAAAACCAGTTAGCCTTTGTTTTCTTTCTTGTCTTTATTTATGTGTTGTTTGGTCTGTTATTTGAATATGTTGTATTGTTAAATATCATTTTCATACAGTATGAATATTCGGGTAAAGATGAGATTTAATGTGTTTTGTATTTTGGTGCATGACATTAACCTGCTTTTATTGTGAAGGGGCTTGTATGTGACGACCATGGTGACGACATCACGTAATTGTTATCGGTAGCTTGTCGCACTTTCGACATATTTGACTTGTACGGTTTTTAATGTTATTTAGCAACATTAGAAAATGCATACTATACGTAGTGTCGTGATCTTCTACTTTGTATCGAAATTACATCATAATTATTATTTATTTAAAAAAAATACGTATTTATATAAATGATTTTGTTTTAACGAAAGTGCCGCCTGCTACAGGAATTTAGATTTGCTTTAGCCAGTGCGCTAACGTCATGGCTAACGTGTGCAGATTTGTTTGTTGGCTCGATTGATACGCCTCTTAACAGTTAGCCTTTAATTTCCTTGGAGCGAAAAGTTTAGAATATATTAACG
This sequence comes from Heterobranchus longifilis, assembly GCA_028570985.1. NCBI lineage: Eukaryota > Metazoa > Chordata > Actinopteri > Siluriformes > Clariidae > Heterobranchus > Heterobranchus longifilis. The sequence goes on from JAOVVB010056739.1 coordinate 9,512, forward strand.
TAATTTGCATTAGTTAGTTACATTTCCGGCGTGTGCAAGCAGGCTAACATTGAAGCTAAAGTTTAGCATGTCCTCTGTCAGTCAGCAGTAACTTACGAGCTCCAGTAGACTTCATCAACAGGACAGCATATTTAGTATAACATGTCTGCGTGTAAAAGGTTGCTTTACTTTGTAAAGCACCGAAGCTTATGGACGCATGTTCGGAGAAATGTTACCACATGGTCTCCTGTTGGAGCTGCTTTCAATGCCAGACCTCACAGGAGACTCAACATGTTCGAGAAAAACGTGGTTTGTATTTGTTTTAAACGCCTTACACTTATATTAATGCTTCAATTAAATAATGTAAATAGAGATTGCATCAGTATATCATGGCATTACCTGTGTGTGTGTGTCTGTCTGTCTGTGTGTCTGTCTGTCTGACCTCTGGTTGCAGGGGTTGTTTGGAGTACCAGAGCTGAGCTGTCCTGCAGGATTCCAGGCAGCCACAGAGGCAGCTCTGAAGAACACCGAGCGTCTGGTGGAAAAAGCTTGTTCTTGTCCTCCGGGGGTTGATACAGTCGAGTCCTTTGACCAGCTCTCAGATGGTTTGTGTAAAGTGGCTGATCTGGTGAGTTCAACACCCCCAAAATGTGCTAAAATGTTGCATTATAACTGGCCCATGCATTTCTGACCCCTTGTTGCATCTGAAACTGTGCTGCTGCCTACGACTCGTGTATTGTGCATCCATCATGTGCTTCCTGTGTTTTCTGTAGTGTTGTAAGACAACTGTCATTTTTCTTCCTATTACAGGCAGACTTTGTTAAAGTAGCACATCCAGATCCAGCGTTTCGCGAGGCTGCAGAGAAGACCTGCATAGAGATTGGCACGGTTGTGGAGAAGTAAGAGGCACCTTTACAAACATCTTTCAACATTGCACACTACAAATAAACACCACAGCACATTTATACAGAACAAAAATATACACGCAATACCAAACAGTGCAGAGATAAAGCCTTACTTCCGGGCCGCACAGGAATCGGTGTCCGTGTTCCTGTTCTCAAAGTCTGTTCACTACCAGAAGCAATCTCCGAGCTATCAACCTACACGCTGAAAATGACAGGTTTTGAAGATTTGGATCGTGCAATAATCGTGGACCTGCTCTGTTCCTTCAGAGAATGATTGTAAAGATCTACAAAGAATATGTTTTCATTTTCGTGGATGTGTTCCACTGAAACAGGTTCCCTTCCAACACCAGTTTGCAGAGGCACCGTCACAGGATGATTGTGATCAGTTTAAGGAAATACAAATAGGCCAGGGTTTATTTTTCTCCACTATTCAGGAGTGAAAGTGCATTCAATCCAGACTCCCCTCCCCAGCAGCGATGTGGAGATAAGTCTGTCTACCCGAGACTAGATGCTGATTAAACAGCTGGTCATAATAAAAAACTCTAAACTCTAAAATGAATAGTTTTATCACACAACACAATGCCACAGACGTTGTTTTTAGGGAGCATGCCATTGGCATGCTGACTGCAGGAATGTCCACTAGAGCTGTTGCACTCGTATTGAATGTTAATTTCACTAACGAGCTGTCACGATTGTCGCTTTCGAGAATTTGGCAGTACATCCAACCGGCCTCACAACCGCAGACCACGTGTACACACGAGGACCTCCACATCCGACTTCTTCACCTGCAAGATCGTCTGAGACCAGATGATGCAACAGTTGCTTTGCACAGCCGAAGAATTTCTGCACAAACTGTCAGAAACCATCTCAGAGGAAGCTCATCTGCGTGCTCGTCATCCTCAGCAGGGGGTTGACCTGACTGCTGTTAGTCATCGTAACTGACTTGAGTGGGCAAATGCTCACATTCGATGGCTGGTCTGTAGCCAGAGATGGACAAAAATACATCAAAAAGTATCTTGTTGCAAGCAGAGATGGAAGAAGTATTCAGATCCTTTACTTAAGTAAAAGTACTAATACCATACTGTTAAAATACACAAGTACAAGTAAAAACCCTGCATTGAAAATTTTACTTGGGTAAAAGTATGTAAGTATAATCAGGAAAATGTACTTAAAGAATTAAAAGTAAAAGTAGAAAAACCTCTAAATTTTTAAAAGCAAATCTTCACATTTGTAAATCTGAAACCATGAAATGTTTCAGCACGAAAAATTACTTTAACGATGAAAATAGTTGTCAATTAATTATGTCAATCGACTAATTATTTCAGCTGTACTTAAATATACTGTTGGGTAGTTCTACAGTACTACATCAAAACATACATAGAGTATACCATGTTTTACAAGTTCTTCATACGTTTTGCATGCAAAAGTCTTAATTAGAGTTTTGACGTCTTTCGACTTCTGTCCCTTCTCCATGAAAGGTGAAGTTGTGCCAGAAACCTCCACTCCACTAATTGTAACCCTAGTCATGTGAAATCCATAGTTCAGAATGCCTCATAAATATATTTATTTTTCAAGATAAAACTGCACACCTGTGTAAGAGTCTTGCTGTTTAATCAGCATCTTGATATGCCACACCTGTCGTCTTGGCAAAGGAGAAATACTCACTAACACAGATTTTAACAAATTTGTGACCAACATTTGAGAGACGTAAGCCTTTTGTGTGCATAGAATACGTCTTAGATATTTTATTTCAACTTGTGAAAAATGGGTGCAAAAACAAGTGTTGCTTTCATATTTTTGTTCAAGTGATCAAGAAGAAAACACGCTGCATTATACTGCATAAAACAATAAGAGTGCTGGCTGTGAAAAGACATTTTCCTGCAAGCTTCAGTGGAGTCAGATGTTGAGATGTTCATGTTTGCTTGTTGTGTGTTTCAGGCTGAACACCAACATTGAGTTGTGCAAGAGCCTAAAAATACTGCTGGACAACCCGGACACTGTGGCTCAGCTGGACCCTGATTCGAGGTAATTGTACTGTCATCTTATTCAGAATATGGATATATCTCTTTCTATAATTATATCAATAATCTAACGATAATATTGTGTCCAATGATGGTAAGTTATTAATTTATTTGTGTCTTTTCTAGACGAGTGGCAGAGTTGTTCATGTTTGACTTTGAAATCAGTGGAATTCATCTGGATGACAAACTGGTGAGATAATATGTGGTATCAGACATGTTATCAATAATACATAAAAATAAATAAATAAAATACCTCTCCCCTCTGCAGTGTTGCATATTTACTGAACTTGCTGCTGTTTTTCTCTGCAGAGGAAAGAGGCGGTCGCCCTTCACGTGAAGCTGTTGGATCTGAACAACGAGTTTCTGGTCGGCTCTCACCTGCCCAACAGAATCGCGAGGTCTGCGATTCCCGAACATCTACACGTGCACTTTGCAAGTGAAGGAAGCTTCATCCAAGTTGGGGGATTACACGCAGATTCCCCCGATGACTTGGTATGTGCTGAATTTGGTCTGGGTCACTGGAACATTTCTCGCTTTTGCTCAGCAGATGGCGCCGTTATCATATGTTAGATTATAGGACTGGATGCAAAGACAGGTTGGAAATTATAGCAGCCTATTTTGTCCTGATTAGTACTACAATTCTCTTGCAAAATGCTAAAAAATGAGAGGATTTTTATGAATTAAATATTGGCTCCAGCCTCCAGTAAGCAGTTCTGGCAGCTATAACACTGGTTCAAATATTCTCCTCTCTCTCAATATTACTCACTTTAATTTGAATGTTTTTAAAACGTCTGTTACTTTCAGATCTTTGTTATACAGATACAAGAACAGACTTTACTATAACCTTAATATCAATAATAATAATAATAATAATAATAATAATAATGCCAATGTCTCTCATGAAGGAGGCAAAAAGCATCCAGACCAAAAATAAAGTAGAGAGCAACATGATACAGCAATATAGTGAAAACAGAGTCACATGAAAAAGGACACTTTCCCTGTAACTCTTGATTAGCAGATTGTATTTTCCTTCTACAAATATTATGTTATGTTTATCATTAATGTAGCTCTTTCCTCTCTTCCACATGTAGGTGCGGGAAATTGCCTACAGGATTTACCTTTATCCAAACGCAGATTTGATGGAGTGTCTAGAGGAGCTGCTGAAATGCAGATACAAACTGGCCAAACTGGTGGGCTACGACTCCTACGGACACAGAGCCCTAAAGGGGACGATGGCCAAAACACCAGGTTAATGCTTCTCTTTGCTTCAGCGTCAAATATAGTTCTCATTAGTCAGGGCTGTAACTGTATGCTTGTAATTAATATTTCAGTGTTTGCTATACAATAATTGGTAATATTGTTAATCATTTTAACACCAGATACATGTCGTTTTAGAGATTTAATACGAGCTACAGAAACGATTTTGCTAAGCTGCTGTATTTGTGCCTTTGGCAACTTGTTTCAGATATTTTTACAACTTAATTGTTTTGCCCTTTGCAGAGACGGTGATGAGCTTTCTTCAGTTGTTAACAGACAAGCTGTCAGACAGGTACAGTCTACTCTTCAAAGTTTTTTTTCAAAGATGTGAAATAATGTATGGTAGGCCTGCCCCAATAACAATAATAATTTTTACATGCGTGTTTAATAAACAGCCAGGGTTTCCTTGTCATTACAGAAAAACAGAAAAGGTTTTATTTATTTTGGATATTTTAATATTTTTTCACATTCCAATTCCAATGTCGGAATATCGTTAAAAATTATAAGTTTAGTGTTTTTTAAAAAAAATACTTGCATTATTATGCTATTATATTTCCATTACATCAGTGACATAAAATGGTCTTAAAATGACAATAATATAATTTATCGCAATTATTTCTGGGACAATATATCGTCCAACGAAAGTAGTTATTGTGACTGGCCTAATGTACGGATCCAATATTCTGTTAGGTGGTAATATTTTTGTTTTTTATTTTGTCTTCAAAGACAAAGATTTACTATAAATGGAAGCATTGATTTAACTATAACTATAAAGAGTCCGTATTTCCTGAAATGAGTGACCCACAGATGTATTTACGATAGCGAC
>JAOVVB010056750.1:0-14498 GCA_028570985.1 Heterobranchus longifilis
TGTGTGTGTGTGTGTGTGTGTGTGTGTGTGTGTGTGTGTGTGTGTGTGTGTGTGTGTGTGTGTGTGTGTTAAAGAGGGAGAAAGAACAATAAAATGCACTCAAACTAATGGCTCCAGATGGTGCTTATTATTCAATTAGAGACGTCTCTACTGTTTAGATTATGTAATACAGTAACCACACACACACACACACACACACTCTCTCTCTCTCTCTCTCTCTCTCTCTAACACACTAACACAGACTTCAGAAGCTGTATGTTTATGTTTTTAGATTACATGTGTACTGGCAGCACTGGCCAGATTAACTGGTAAATATCTTGCCAACAGCTGGTAAACTAAAAATACTCCACTGGCAAAACTGGATTTAGATTTCAGCTAAACATATGTTGTGCCACCTGTATTTAGTGCTATTTCTTCCATAGAATCAGGGACTGAGGCCCAGATTTCTGCACAAGCTTCCTTCAATAAACCTATGCAGATTTCTTTTTGGAAGTGGTGGATTTTCACCAAAGAACCTAAGGATTTATCACATGTGGTTGATGTTTTCTCCTGGATTTACTGCTATTTGCGTGATCCTTCCCTAAATGCATATGCATAAAGTAGAGCGGGGCACATCTCTGTTTACTGAACTGCACCTCCCAACCTGTGAGCCTGTTTGTGGTAAATAACACTCATTTCTGAGGCATCTACAAGATGCAGAAGTCTCAGTAAATCTGGTCCTGCGTTAAATCAAAACATGCCCATTCAGTCGTGCATCGCTGTAAATTAAGCCATTACAAGTCGAATTTGAAAACCGATGACTTCTGTTTAATTTAATGTCTGCTGTTGAAAAGACAACTTGCTACTCTTGTCCCTGCCGTCTGCACAGAGCATAAAAAAGATGAGATACTGAGTAAATAAATTGGAATATTATTTTTCCCATCAGAGCAAATGTAATATTTAAGAGTAAAATTTAAATGAGTTTAATAGGACTCTCTCTGTTCGTACGATTTTATATTCTGCCAGATCTGTGACAGGTCTTTTCATCTCCACTGCGGTGGGTAAACTATGTGGAAAAAAATAGTTTTTGCTGTTAAATGTTTCTGTTATAACTCTGTAAGCTATGTGCAACATTATTAAGTGTATCTAATGCTAAAACAAATGCTCAAAATATCTCTCACTTGCCAGTGTTGGTGTCACAATGTTTGATTGTATTGGGACAATCACGCTGGACACTTTTTTGGAAGAAGCACTTTCACAAATTCTTTTTGATGATGTAAAGCATTTGTTTGCACCTTGGACATCTCACTTAATATCTCTTCTTCTTGTGTTTTTGGAAAAAATGTCCTGACATGAGCATTCAAGGTGTAAAATTTTGTGACTGTGATTGCATCCAAAATGCCATACTAACATGCTATTTAGTATGCTAAAACAGTATGTGAGATTTTTTAGTATGTCCTTAGTGTGAAACCAATACTATGTGAATTGCATACTATTTCCCGTGAAATATTACAGTATGCAACACTGCACTCTACACCGGCATAAATATCCCACAATGCACTGCGGTAGTGATGACAACATTCATAACGGACAAACAGACAGCCACAAAGGCAGCTTTTATTATATTCTTTGTAAACAATACAACATCGCCATAGCAACCAGGGTTGGAAATGAACTTTTTTGTCCACCCGCCACTGTGGCCAGTGGATTCCAAAATCTACCAGCCACACAATAGATTTTTTTGGCTGGTGAGTGAAGCAAATCTTGCAGCCACTTGCATATTGTACCAGTATTTGGCTGTTGGCTGGTGCTAATTTCCAACCGTGATAGCAACACACATAGTCATGCATGCTTCATCTTAATGTCCTGCCATTCTGTCCGTCTGTTGTTGTTCCCGTGTCGTCAAAAAGGTTTGGTCCGTCTGCCGGTACCCATCTGTCTCCCTGACTCCATGTCAATGCAGCATAAGTTGCTTTCCTCCTATATTGTTTCTATTTGTATTCACTGTTTGCACAGCACCTTGTAACTCTGGTTTTGAAAGGTGCTTTATAAATCAAGTTTATATACTTATATTACCTTACCTTACCTTAATATAATAATATATTTCCAGTAATTTAAGAATTCTCTGCCAGGAGAGCTGTCGTTGGCACGGGTTGCCATGGTTACGTGTTTCCAACCGGCAAGAAGGCTCTCAGAAAGTGACGTGGTAATTACAGCTCAATGCTTCAGAAAAGATCCATACTACTGTTGTATATCTTTTACCTGGAATAGTGTGAGGCAGTGCTTCTGTGCCTGGGGCTCTTGTGGTGTGAGTCAATTTACTTCTATATTTTTCTGGAGCCCTTATTCTATGCTTTTATTTGGAACCGTATAGATAAGTAAATATTCTCATGGAGTTGTCAAAGACCAAAGTCTGTATCTAACTGAGATATTCCAACATTATCGTCTCAAAAACTCTGGTGAGTGGCCTCTTGATTTATTCAGCAGTGTTCCAAAGCTATGTAAGGCATTTGCATTAAAAGCTTTCCCAAAAAAACAGACCAGAAAACATTTACAGTCAGTGTGCAGTGAGCCTTCGCTTCATTTCTGGTTTTCTGCCCTCCTCCGTTGACAGAACAGACACTAACAAGCAAGTCACGACTATGTTTTCGCAGGATTCTTCATTTAAAATCTCATGCTAATGCAGTTTATTTGTTGATCCACTGATCACACAGATCCTGCATTTAATTAATGCCAAACTTTTGCGTTTTACTCATCGGCTCAATGCCATCTCCACTGCACCGCCACTTACACCGCCACAGAACATCCCATAATTAGCTGACGGATTAAGGTGCACCTTACAGTTTAGCAGATCACAGCCACGCATTATAATTAAAGTAATTAGGTCTCCTATCTCTCTCTCCCTGCTTCGTTAAATTCATTCACAGTAAACGCATAATATTGAGGCTGTGGAAATGAGATGGCAGTCTGCCTCAGTGTGCATTTTTTATTTAGAAATATGAAACTTTGAGATGGTGCTGGGGGAATGTGCTATGATGATGCAGCACATTACAGATGTGAGGAAGAGCACCAATATTGGTTTTAATCTGCAAATTGTTCTTTTTTTTAAAAATTCCTTTTAAAAAGGTTATGTCATGAATCATGATGCTGCCAAACAGTGTGCACAAATAGCGTATGTGTATTTGTGTGAAATATAATATTGCACTGGAATCAGTCTGGGTTGTGGCAAACAGTGTCTGCAAAGTAATTCCATCTTATCCATTCCATCTGTGCTGGATGACACTACACAAGATTGCAGATCCATTTTTAATAAAAGGTCACTGTCAGTTTTGTCAAATAATGTCAAATCCACAGATCATTTTAAGCCTTTAGATTGGAAAAAGATGAGTAGGGCCGGAAAAATTGAGCTACACAAATAAAAGACAGGCTTTGGTGATAAACAAAGATAGTACAACCACAAAGGGAGAGTAAACGCAATGCATGGGTCTAGTCAAAGAACAGACAGAGAGAAGTCATTTTTAATACACATCAAGAGGACTTTTTATAACCACCAATTTACAACATACATCCTTATCTGGCTGAGAGCTTTGGTTTGAACATAGATGGTAAAAAAAATATGTAAGATAGAACAAAGAATAAGAATCCATGAAACCAGAAATTTCTGTTACCAATCTTCCCGACTCAAAATGAGAAATTAAATATCCAATTACACAATGATTAAATGCTAATGAGTGTAAGAAGGTAATGATAATTACCTGCTAATGTACCTCACTGCAGCACAGGAGGTATTTTGCACTCATTACATTGTTCAGCCAAGTAGTATTCAAAACCATTATAGTGAGCAGACATTACGTCAAAGCACCACCAGGATGTGGACAGACCTGAGCAATCCGGCTTTCGTTACTGACAAATCACATCTTAGTTTTTAGATAAGCTCTCGATTTTAGGAGACCGCATTCATATGAAAATGGACAACAATACTGTGACAAATAAATCTCAGCTCAAGGTTCACTAACGAGCTTTCCCAAGCTTTCAACTGCATCTCACAGTCTTCATCAGTAAGTGGCAGTGGGTCAGCTGTCATCAGATCACCTTATGCCTGGTGCTCACTAGACGATTCTCAAATCTTAACCGATTCTAAAAACATGGGAGACCACAGACATAAGGATAGATTTAACCGTTTTTTATTATTTTAATTGTAACAACACACCAGACAATTCAGTCAAGACACAGGACCACACACTTGGCATTTATACAAACAAGCTTGCGTGACCAAATGTGACTTCAGATAAAAACAAACATCAGCTGGTTGCACTTGTGTGTGCTGTTTTGTACTGAAAAACAAAAAAAGTTAAAAAAAACAAAACAAAACTGTGGATGAAGTCATGGCTGAGAAGACTCGGCATGGGTTATATGGCAATATGGAAATAAAGTTATATTATGAGTCTCAATTGCAAGCTACTGCGACAAGCTAACGTGTTGGCGACTCTTCCCAGTGTTTCGGTTTAACGAGTGACTGTGTTAACTGATGACTTCCAGCCAAATGCGCCTGTGGTTGCTTGTAGTAACTTAAGCAGATAATAAACACAGATGAGTATGTATTCAAAATGTATTAAAATAAAATTCTAGGCTTTTATGAGGACACCGAGCCACGCATTCGGCTGAGAGTCACCAGTTAACACGGTCACTCTTTAAACCAAAACACCGGTCAAGAAGGGGAGAATTGGACCCAACATTGGCCCAATTATCCTCCAGTGTGGGGCCAACATAAGTGTGTGTGAAACGTCAGTCACATGATAATGTGATGAAGTTATTCATTCAGACAGCCTATCAATTTATTCAGCTAATTTCAATTCACTGATAAAGACCATGAAATGAAGCTAGTACAGGGTTGGAAATTAGCATCAGCCACCAGTCAAATGGTGGTAAAATATTAAAGCGGCTGCTAGATTTGCTTCATTCACCAGCCCAAAAAATCAATCGTAATCTACTGAGTGGCTGCTAGATTTTGGAATCCACCAGCCACAGTGGCAAAATTAATTTCCAACCCTGGGCTAGTAGTAAGTGGACCATGAGTTGATATTTTGGTATGCAAGCTGAAAGAAAACCTTGAAAACAAAATTTAATTGTCAAAGAAAGTAGGAGAATTATTAATAAGGTGACTGGATTTCTGTAGTCATATTATCAATATCAAGATATTGAACCCCAAAATTGCCTCCCGGGCGCCAGACTGTGGCTGCCCACTGCTCCTAAATAGTTAGGATGGGTTAAATGCAGAGAACATATTTTCTTGTATGTATGTAAAACAATTGTACTTGGCAATAAAGAATTCTTCTTCTATTCTTCTTCTTCTTCTTCAACAAAATGAACGTAAAATGATATTCTTTTGTTCCCCCACAGGAGTGGCTTTCCTCTCAGGTGGTCAGAGTGAAGAAGAGGCCTCTGTCCATCTCAATGCCATCAACAACTGCCCTCTGGCCAAACCCTGGATCCTAACGTTCTCCTTTGGCCGAGCCCTGCAGGCGTCTGCACTCAGAGCCTGGAGAGGACATAAAGAGAACGAGAAAGCCGCCACGGAGCAGTTCATCAAGAGAGCAGAGGTGCATAATGTTTACAGAAAAAAGTCGTAATGTTTATAATAATTTTATGAGAAATGTGTCGAGAAAAAAGTTGTAATGTTTCGAGAAAATAAAATCATTCTTTTATGAGAAAAAGTCATAATGTTTACAGAAAAAGTCACTATTTTATGAGGAAAAAAGTCTTAATGTTTTGAGAAAAAAAAGTCTTCATGTTTAGAGAAGAAAATTCCCAATTTTACAACAAAAAAGTTGTAATATTTCGAGAGAAAAAAGTCACAACAAAGCAAAATGTAAGGTAAAATGATTCCAGTGAGTTTTAGGCATATTTTGTTGATTATCAGGATAATATTGTGAATCACAATGACATTTTCATATCGTCCCATGCCTAGGTACGTCCACCTCTTATTTTCTGCTGATACATCACATGATCCTGATCCTTTACCACTGACCCGTGTTTGTTTCCTTTTCCGTATTTGTTTACTTGTTTATTGTCTTCTCTGTCCACAGGCAAACAGTCTGGCGTGTCTGGGGAAGTACACCAGCAGTGATAACTACTGCGATGCAGGCCAGCGCAGCTATGGTTCCTGTCATGCATACTGAGTAGTTTGAGAAGCCATGTTTCAATTAGCATTGTGTTTTCTCCCATTACCATAACACAGAGGAATTGTAATGTATGATGAATGATGTTACATGAAAACAAGTGACAGCGTGTTTTCTTGCCTTGACAAATAAGGACAATCAAAACATGACCTTGGGTATTTCTAATGCGTGTATTGATTGAAGGATGTTTGCTTTACTTTTGTTATGGATGTTCAGTGTGCCATAGCTCACTGATTCCCAAACTTTTTTTGCAAGGACCCCCTTTAATAGATAAAAAATATATTTTCAAGCCCCCCTGCAATGCACCCACATAACCACTCTTAGACACGTGCTTTGCTTGTAAACTTCTATTGAATTTATTTGAAACATTGCCTGTAATTAATACAGAACTACAACGTCAGTGTGCCGTTTTTTATGCCTCATCATATTTTTCTTGTCTTTGTTTTGGTAGTTTGTGATGTTTGGTGTAGATTGATCTTCTGCTTTATGTTTACTGGCAGTCATGTCACAAACTTATCCATGCTTTGCTAGTAGTGCAGCAGAACCATGCATCATTTATATACACAGGTATTTAGCCTTGCAGTGCCCCCCCCTTATCACTCTGGCCCCTCCTTAGGGGTCCTGCTCCCCAGTTTGGGAACCACTGCCGTAACTAAAGCTTTAAAATCCTGCATTTATTACGTCACAGTATCACAAATACTAACTGTCCATATGTAAGTACATTGAATTTTGGCTGCAGAGCAATGTTTGTATTAGATATTGTGAAAATTACTGAATTTCTGACATACAATTCCCCTCCTGTTACGTGAAAATATCTTCAGATTGTGCAAAGCTTATCTGTGTATGAGTGTGTGTACTTTAGTCTTGTTTGTAACCATGCAGAATTAGAAATATTGCACCAGAATTAGTTAGAAAGCACAATCAGCACGGCAGTAACTTACAACACAATATGTGATTTTGTGTGTGTTGTCATTCTGAATAGTATTCTCTAATAGTCTGATAATGAATGTAAGCATTCAAACAATAAAACAGTGTTCAGGTTCAGTCTGGTGTGGACATTTTGTTTTATGTTAATTAAAGGTTATGTGATGTCTTCGTCCTGACACCAAACAACAGTGAATCACATGTTCCTATGCAATAAACAAGCTAGGGAGATAACACATTTTCCACCAACAGTTTGACTTCTTTAGTCCTCTTGATTAAAAGGATAATATAAGATAGAACTTTATTTATTCAGATGGAAATTATTTTGCAGCAGTTGTAGTACAAAGGAAATAGTGCAAATATAACATATGACAATCGAGAAGTGGCTTATATATATATATATATATAAAATATAAAGTAGGCCTATATCTTTACAGCCTATGGCACAGACATGCAAAAGGCCCTACCACCTGTCCTACAGGAGCAAGACACAGACTTTATAGTTCCTTAGCCTCTTTTTGTTGTTGTTTTCTATCTTTTTGTAGACGTTACGCATCTCTCTGTGGTCTTGTGTCTCTTTGCAGGTGTAGTGCATACCTTTTGTAGGCTAGTTGTTTTGGTCTTGTGATCATTTCCCATCTCTTCACCTGGTCATTTGGCGGACTATTTCGTAAGGCGGATGCGTCCGCTGTGGCTGAGGTGTTTCCGGTATTCATGCTTCTGTAAAGGAGCGCGGTTACTGGAGAAAAGCAGGGGTAGTGGGCGCCTTGTCGAGAGTATTGTCTCCCCACTAAATATCCTGCATGTAACAGCGCAAAAGGGCGCGCATTTGATTATTTTAACTCATCTCTGCTGGACGATTTGCCTGGAGTGTAAACTCGGTGTGGCTGCGCCGACCGTTTAGGATCTTGCAAACAACAAACCGTTAGCTCAAGTAGCGAGCTGTCTGTTAGCTGCGATGTCGGGTGTTGTGCGAGGCCCAGCTGGGAACAACGACTGCCGGATTTACGTGGGGAATCTTCCTCCTGATATTCGCACAAAAGATGTGGAAGACGTGTTCTACAAATACGGGACCATTCGAGATATCGACCTGAAGAACCGGAGAGGGGGACCGCCTTTCGCCTTCATTGAATTCGAAGACCCCAGGTAAGAAGCTAACGGCTAGGCCCGAGGTACCCCCATTGTGTGGCTAAACAACTCGTGTGCTAACGCGGGCTCGGGCTATTCTCCGGACTCACCATACCTTGTCCTCGTAACGAAACGTGGTGTGTGTACTGTTCCGGTTTCGATTTGTGTTTAAACGTGTTTATAATGGAGGTCTAGCTTATGCACCTAAAACAACAACGCCTTTGTGCCCGTTTGCTCCGCGTCCTTAATAGTATGCCCATGTAGTTAGCTTAACACTTTAAATTGTTTCTGGCTAAGTTAGTAGTTAGGTCATTGCACTAATAACGTTTCGCGTGATTAATATTTATTGCAGTGTGCTTTCATTGCAACGAACGGATAACGCATTATAATATGTTTGCACAAATTGAAGCAAAATCACTCTAGTTGCATGCATGTTTGCAAGGCGGATTAGCAACCGTAAACCAGATCAAGCTAGCAGCTAGCATGGCTGACCCCGTCCGTCACTGCATTTTCTCTGCATGTGTGCCTGTTAAACCTCGCTGCCCGCCCCCCATGCCGTGTTAATGCTTAAACTGTACCGTTTTGTTAACAGGGACGCCGATGATGCCGTCTATGGACGTGATGGGTATGACTATGACGGCTACAGACTGCGTGTGGAGTTTCCTCGGAGCGGCAGGGGCTCAAGAGGCGGCTTCGGTGGGATCGGTGGAGCTCCCAGAGGTAGATACGGGCCTCCATCCAGACGCTCCGAGTACAGGGTCATCGTGTCGGGTAAGTAGTCATTTGTTTGGCGAGTACACATAAATGCTCTCATAGTAGCATGTCCGTGGGACTTCTGTCCGAAATGGATCGTTTGCTGATTGCATCTTGCATCTCTTGAGTGTAATCTTGGATCACAACAAACTTGCAAGAAAGTTGATCTCTAGTTTGTTTGTGTTGTACGTTTAGGACAGTAAAAGAGGTTACATATTGATCATGCATGCAAACGTGCACGGATATGTTAAACACTGTTGGTTTCATCCATTACATTTACTTTGGACAAGTTCAGAGAGTCAGAGAAATTAACTTGGAGAACAATCCTCTTTATTAATTTGGTGCATGTGCAGTAAAATGGATTTGGCAGGTAGTTAATACAGGGAGGCAAGTGCAAAGTGGTGGGATCTTACCTGTGGTAATTGTTATTTTGGTATTTATTTTTAAAATGTATATTACTACTGAACATGATGTGGCTATGAGACTCAATTGATAATCTTCACAATGTCAGATTTGATAATACGATTTATTTGTTATTAGTAGATAAGGATGATGCTCATTGATCAACATATAAAAATAACTGTAAATTAGCCAAAGCCCAGAAGGGTAATTTTCATCTGTTGTGCCTGGATACATGTTGAGAAGGCATGCCATATTATACATCAATGTGTAGTGCTATGTTTTTGTTTGTCACCCTCTCTTACATCCAGGGCTGGAAATGAACTTTTTTGTCCACCTGCCACTGTGGCGGGCAGATTCCAAAACCTACCAGCCACTCAATAGATTACCATTGATTTTTTGGGGGGGCTGGTGAATGAACCAAATCCAGCAGCAACTTGAATATTTTACCAGCATGTGGCTAGTGACTTCTGCTAATTTCCAACACTGCTTACATCTTGTTGCCATTTTATCTTATTATTGCCATTTTATCTTTTATACGACGAGTGCTCTTTTTGCAGCGACTAGGCTTGTGCTTTTATTGCTGAGCTGACCCTGTCTTAACCTACACATGACTAATAAAACTGATCTTGAACTTGTATATACAACATAACTATGTACAAGGTAGTAAATTACGGGGCTTAAAGTTCTCAGGCACCATGCCAGATTTCAAGCATAGAAGTTTTAAATTCATAATACTCAATACATACACATTTCCTCCTGGTAAACTTTTCACGCTCACAAATCATTTCTTGCTTGAACTGCTGAAATAATATTACAGTAAATTATGCCACAGTATAACACACAGTACTTTGCTACATTTCATACTAAATAGGTTATAATAAAGCACACAGACAGGATTAGTGTAAACAAAGTATTTGTCTTCAAGCTAAACCTGTTTCCACCATTTTAACGTGTCTTTTTTCCAACTACACTTTGTCTCAACAATTGAATGACTTTAAATATTCCTGTATCGCTCAAGCCTACAGCTTCTGTTTTGGGGAAACAATTCACCTATGTAGTTCTAACACAAGTTGAAGTTTTCGCACATTAGCAAAGCTGCAAAGTTCACCATGTAACATAACTTTGGTAAAATGTTTCAGGACTCCCTCAGAGCGGCAGCTGGCAGGACCTGAAGGACCACATGCGTGAAGCAGGCGACGTGTGCTACGCCGACGTTTTCAGAGATGGAACCGGGGTTGTAGAATTTGTGCGCAAAGAAGACATGACCTATGCCGTTCGAAAGCTGGACAACACCAAATTCCGCTCGCATGAGGTATGTGTACTGATTTGATTACTTGTCATGGATAATGTGTCTTTGCTGTGTCGAGGTGAGTACTTACGGAAATGCTACACGTTTGAAGCACACCTGGCCCTCATTTCCATCTATGGTATTTCCACCACAGGAAAGGAATGTTTCCTTTTCAATGTCAAGTTCTCTTGTGTCCGCCAGGGAGAGACTGCTTACATTCGTGTGAAATTAGACGGTCCCCGCAGCCCAAGTTACGGAAGGTCACGCTCCCGCAGCCGTGGCAGTCGGAGCAGGAGCCGAAGTCGCAGCGCCAGCCGCAGCCGCAGCAATTCCCGGGGTCGTGGCAGAGGATCGCCCCGCTACTCGCCTCGTCACAGCCGCTCTCGCTCCCGTTCTTAAACCTTTCTACCACCGATGTTTTGCCCTTTTGATGTATACCCTCCTGTTTTTACCTCTTATGAGTTTCTCCAGATGTCAGCAATTGATTTTTTAATTTTTTGCATTTCATGTCCCGGTGTCCTTGTGGATGATCTTGGTATGTAGATGTACCCCCCCCCTCCTCCTCCTCTTTTTACCCTTTCCTCCCCCTGCCCTCTCTCCAGCTGCTTTGTCCTTTTTGTTTTCTCCCTCTCTCTCTCTCTACCCTTCTTTCTGTCCTCTCAATTTTTGCAACATTAGGAATTGTGCTGTGTTGAACTTCAAAAATGTTGAGTTGTTATAACCTGCACTCAATGTTTTTGAAAGTACTGAAAATTGAGTTTTGTGTTTGTTTATTTTTTAAAAAAAAACACAGCTTCTCTCATTGGATATAATGTGGGGTGGGCTGTTTGGATGGGTGGCCCGATGCTTAACTGTATTTTACCCTTGTGTCTTCCTTTAGACATCTGAAGAGAAGGATTAAAGTGATTTGGAATAAAACCATTGTGGAGCACATTTCATTTGTATGGTCAGGATAGGACATCTAATTGAGGAGCAATCAGGTCGAGGCAATGGTACGCTTCATATTCCATAAATTGAACGTTTTTTGATAGGTTGTCATATCATGCATGTCATATTTAACAAAGCCATATGTGCTGTACTTTGCTATATATACAATTTTTACCATGCTACTCTGGCTTGTGACAGAATAAGCAGTCCTAGATCAAGTGTTGTGATGTACGTGTAACATCTTTGCTGTCAATTGTAAAAAATCTGAATCACTACTTTGTTGCAAAAGCGTCCCACTTTTAACTTTTAAATGTCCTCCATTGGTTAATGTTTTAACTTCAGGGAGCGATATAGTTTTTGTGCTCAGTGGCATTTTTTTCTTTTTCTTGATCTGACATGAGTGCTCAAAAATGGAAAAATTAGGCCCAAAATTCTTGACATTTTATTCTAACGGTCTGCCTCTGATTTTCTTCCTGGTATTTCAAGGTTTTGATTGGAGGAGTGGCTCAGTGGATCCCAATCCTTGGAGCTGGATGAGTGGATCGATTAGGAAAGGGATAGGCAAGGATGGATGCTCGGAACGGGATCAGTTTTCCAGGATTCAAATGAGTTTTGATTTCAGAACTAATTAACGGAAGTCCCAGAGCAACTTTTTTTTTTTTTTTCTATTAGGCCCACCAAATGCCTATTTTAAAGTTTTTCAGTGGTAATGGCTTTATTTTACAAGAAAACGAAACTGAGGACCAGGAAGTTGGATCAAAGGATGGAGTCGTAGGAGTCGTAGATGCCTGGTATGAACGAATTAAAAAATTGGGGAGGTTGGGAGCGGGTTTTATGTGGGAGTAGTTTGTATGTTTTATTTTGCTTAATCTTGCTTTTTTTTCTCTTAGCATTTTCAATAAAACACTTTCAAACAAGGATACTTTTTGTTTGTTTTCATTTGAAGCCCAAATGTACATTAACTTTATTATTAGGCATGTAAGAATAATTTTAAAGCTTATTTCCTTCACATAGTTAGCCCAGCACATTGTTTCTACATTTTGAGTTGAGGTTATTTAACATGTGAAAATACAACAGTTTAAAGCCCCATTTAGCCACAATCATAGCATCCATTGTTGGAGGAATCAAACACAAAACCCAGGACTTATTTGCATTGTGGTCCTTGTTTGTCACAATTTATAACCACTCTTTAAGAATAAATAGGAGATAATATAGGGCTATTTATAAAGCTGAAACCAATGGAGCAGCAAATGAGGCTGTTTCTTTGTATAAATGTCCAAAGTCCGGCCTGGGGGCCAAATGCGGTCCTCGGACAGATTTTAAACTACCCCCGGCTTGTGTCTGAAACTGGCCCACACAATATTGGTTAATCAAGAAAGTTCACTGCATTTTTCCCATCACCTTACGATAGCAGCTCTATCATACAGTTTGTACACATGCACCAAGTAGAAACTACGCAGGCGGAACTAAGGTGTTTCTTGTTTGGGTGCATGCCGCATACATGTATTAGTATGGCACACAATCCTGAGAGTACAATTGTATGTGATTGTTTTTTGTTTTTTTTAAATAACCCATTATGAGGCGAGAAGCAGTTGGCTCTAATGTGGCCCCCAGGTGTCTTAACATTATCTAATCTGGCCCCCCATTCAAAAAAGTTTGGACACCCCTGTATAAAAGCAACAGTGCAGCTGCAGATGGACAACACAACAGCAGTGCATATGTTCTGTATTCAAAGCTCCAGTGTCTCTCAGCTGTGACTGATGAAAAACCCTGTGCACACAGCCAAATGATACCTACCCACAGCCAAGGTCTCGTTTCCTTTTAGCCCACAGTCAGTGGTGTATACTGTGAATGATGCATTGTGGGATGAAATAAGATGCCGGCAGACAGGAGCTGGAGAAAAACGCTTGCAACACACGGGGAGGCTGCAGCTCAGCCAATGGCAGCGTGCAGCATGCAGCAGAGGGGCGGGGCAGCTGCTGGAGCACAGCAGAGACAAGCAACCTACCTACATGCTTATTGTGTAAATCTTTAAAAAGCAATTAACCGCAGCGTCATCTAAACCTTAACCCCCCCTTGGCTGCGTGAAATACATATTTTGTTTGGAGAAAGAAGTGTTTTCATTCGGCTCAAGAAAAGGTGAGTTGCAGATTACCTAATGTGAAACAGATTGACTTGCATGTCTTGACATATTTCTGATT
Organism: Heterobranchus longifilis; assembly: GCA_028570985.1. Taxonomy (NCBI): domain Eukaryota; kingdom Metazoa; phylum Chordata; class Actinopteri; order Siluriformes; family Clariidae; genus Heterobranchus; species Heterobranchus longifilis. The sequence goes on from JAOVVB010056750.1 coordinate 13,782, forward strand.
CGAGTTTCTCTTATGGTGGTGTGCTTTTTTACTGTATGCCTTTAGGTATTGCGACTGGTTTGATGTGTGGACTGTACTGGCGTGTGTAACAGCATTTAGCCTGAGCTCATAATTAATTTGATACATTTTGATACTTTGATGCAGAAGCTGCCTTTATCCGAAAGTGATTTTGCCAAGTAATTTAACTCCACCTGTATCAAGTTTCGCAGCCAATCTATGCAACGCTCAAGTCATCGTTTAGTTAAGAATACATAGATAACAACACACGCGTAAGTTATGATTATGAATCAGTGCACATGATGGAAATCTTCTGCGTATGATTGATTGTTTGTGCGATGATCCTGCTGGCCTAAACCATCCCCATCATCACCACGTGCGGTGTTAATTTTCAGTGCAGTGAACGTGCTCCCTTTTTTTGTTCTTCCTCAGGCAGGCATCCTCCTCCTCCTCCTCAGCCATGACTGACAGGAAAGCTGTGATCAAGAACGCAGACATGTCGGAGGACATGCAGCAGGACGCGGTGGACTGTGCCACCCAGGCCATGGAGAAGTACAACATAGAGAAGGACATCGCAGCCTACATCAAGAAGGTCCTCTGCACGCTTACATCACATGATCTGCACATTCACAGCATTTAAAAAAAAAATCTCTCATCTATTTTTGTTTCAGTGTGGACGATCAGGGCCGTAGCCAGGAGTTTTTTATTACCCAAGTCACA
>JAOVVB010056767.1:0-7500 GCA_028570985.1 Heterobranchus longifilis
TACTTTTTTTTCAAATAATTTGGTAAAAGTCTGGGATAATACTTATGGCTAAGTTATGGTCCAGTTAAGGCTATTGTAGACCAGATTTGGACCGTCATTCACTTACAAATGTGAGCGAGATCACAGGTGTGGTGTAGCTAGCTGGTATGGCTTTGTCATACCTTTGGGCAGGATTTGGCATGTCATTCACCCAAAAATGTGGGCCACATCTTTGCTGTTTATTTGGACCACATCCATGACAAAGGAAATTTGATATCTGTTTTTTCTGCCATCTCGTGTACCACACTAAAATGTGGCCCATGCGCACTCACATTAGGCAACCTGAGCAAACTTTTTTTCAGCTCAGTCAGAGTTTTGCTATAAAAGCGCGAGCTGCCTGTCGGACTCTTCATGCTGACCTGCAGACCTCGCCGTCTAACATGCAGACTCTCCTCCTCGTGACGCTGCTCGGATGTCTCGGTAAAGAAGACATTTCATATTTTTTAGCACATGCAAATCTTTTAATCATTGATTTACTAATCCCTGTGCGTTTGCAGCCACCGTGCTTGCGATCCCCGCTGGCAGGGTGAGATGGTGCGTTACTTCGGAAAAAGAACATGAGAAATGTGTGGACCTGGCAGCCAGGGCTCCTGTCTTCTCCTGCGTGAAGAAAGACAACACCACTGACTGCATCATCGCAATTACGGTGAGGAGAGTGACATTATCCAGACCATATACTCAATGAGATGTGCTCAATAAGTAATCACATCAAAAATATTCTCCATATAGCTCAGTTTGATTTCATATTTTAGCCTATAAAAATGGCTAATCAATGGATATTGCAATAGTAAAATATAGTGATGATTTAACTGTTATTTATGTATGTAAAAGTATTTAAAAAATACTTAATGAGTAAAAGTACAGAAGTATTAGTAGCAAAATATTCTTGAAGTATCAAAGTACACACTAGGTCAAGATATAGCTATTTTTTACTACTTTACATATGGTTGAGTACTTTCATCAATAACAATTAGGCCTATGCTTTGCATGCAAAATCTTAATCTCCAATGTAACTAGTAATTATGGCTGAAAGGTAAAACATTGATCCAATCTTTAGATTCTATATAACACACCTTCAGCTTCTCTAATCACCAATGGACAAATATCTAGATAATTCAATCTAAACACAGGCACTAGACAAGAATGCCCATTATTATACTCTTCGAACTGCTTGCCTCAGCCATAAGACAGAATGACAGCATTTCGGGTATTAAAACCAACTCACACCACCATAAAATGAGTCTATATGCTGATGACATCTTATTATATCTATCAAACCCTTCAACCATTTCGTCAGTCCACAATCTAATAAACAGTTTTGTGTTTTCCGGCTACTCCATTAACTGGTCTAAGTCCAAGATTCTGCCTCTGACCCATTTCAACTGGGATGCTGAGGTTGGGGATTTGCCATATAACAACACAACTCAGTACATTAAATACCTTGGAATCTAAAGTAGCATTAAAGTATTCAAGGAAACGTGTTACTTTGCTCCACTGCATTTATTTGCATGAAAACATCTGTCACATATGTTTGAGCTGTTGGGGAGATCAAACATGTTGCTGTTTGTGTTTTTTCGTCAGGCTGGTGAGGCAGATGCCATCACGCTGGACGGAGGAGACATCTACACAGCTGGACTCAACGACTACAACCTGCAGCCCATTATTGCTGAGGACTACGGCTCCTGTATGTTTACTAATCCGCTGTAGAAAAAAGATGTCTCATAGCATTTTGCATAAGCTACATGTTTTAACTTTTTTTTCACAATTGTTCTGCATACATCCAGCTTCGGACACCTGTTACTACGCTGTTGCCGTGGTGAAGAAGGACAGTGGATTTGGCCTCAGAGAGCTCCAAGGGAAGAGATCCTGCCACACTGGGTTGGGGAAATCTGCAGGCTGGAAAATCCCCATAGGAACTCTGGTGTCCATGGGTTTGATTCAGTGGCCAGGCATTGAGGAAACTGTGGAGGAGGGTGAGTTACACTACACAATCCTCAAATAAAAGTTACTGCGCTACAAACTGTCTTAAGGATGTGGGTGGAGGAGCTATGTTGTAGGCACTGGGACTTATAACCGCAGTATTTCTAAAGTCTTTGCCATGGTCCTGCTTTTTGTTTTGCAGCGGTGAGCAACTTCTTCATGGCCAGCTGTGTCCCGGGGGCATCAAGGGGCAGCAACCTGTGTCAGCAGTGCAGCGGAGACTGCTCCAAGTCCCACAACGAGCTTTACTATGACTACGCCGGAGCCTTTCAGTCAGTCTCAGTCTTTGTCCTGTCAACATATCACATTTATCTTCCAAATATGATAAACTGTGACATTTTTATCTAATTCCATGCTTTCTTAAACCCAGTGAAAATACACTATAATCAGTCGGCAATTTGAGTGGGGATGCCATCCCGCTTGTTAGCAAAATAACCAAAACACATCCCCCTCGTTAACCTGCCACCTCTCCATCCCCCAGTAGCAGAGAGTGCAGGGCAGAGTGAATATGTTAGTCTAGTCTGCCTGACTCATTGATCCTTTATCTGACTGAGGTTTGTGTAAGTTAGAATCTACGGCCCCGACCATGGCTCTGAAATAGCAGTAGCCGAACAGTGCTGTGCATTGATAAATCCATGGCACTGTCCCTGGTGCTGAAATAGAGATTTGTATTTTTTTTTTCTAAGTCCCACCCTTCCTGTCAGTTTTGTCTACTAAAAAATACAGAACTAAGAGAGTGGTTAATGGGGTGGTTCGCTGGTCGCATTTGAACAAAATGAACCGAGTCCGCCCCCTCTGTTACAAATTAACAAATCACCTACTGACTATGGTCACTATGGTTACTGCTGGTAACGAACACACCTAATGTTGATGCATCTGTGGATTGGTCTACTTATTAGGTGTCTAAAGGACGGCGCTGGAGATGTGGCTTTTGTGAAGCATCTCACCGTACCTGGTCAGTACCACACGATCATCTGTTCTAATATGTATTGAATTATGGACTCAGTCATGTCCGCCAAGTAAGCTGCTCAATTGTTTCAAATCTCTATGAAACTATGAAATACAAGCATTTATTTCAGTTAAACGACAAACTCTTTCTGGCTTTTTGATGTTAAAATTGTATTAGATTCTATTTATATTATTGTTTTTTTTATTATTATTAAATTTGATATTTTTATATTTCTCAACAACAAAACAAGCAACAGCACTATCGCCAGGCATCATCACATCTATATCACAATCACTGAATATTATGGACAGCGACCTTTTATGCAGATTATGATTATAGGAAAACATACAACAGAAAGAAAAGGGAGGAAAAAAGTTTACAGACGAAACCAGCTCCCATTTTTATTATTCAAACTGATATATAATCCACTTTGTCCATTTTAAAATCAATCTGTAACTATTTATGAGTAATTGTTTTTTTGTTTTGTTTTGTTACAGTAATTCTTACTAGCTTTCTAATGTTTTGTCTAATGTAAGTGTGCTGTGTTTAAGCCCATATTATCACATACTCAGTTTTACTGTTAAATTACACTTGGATTCAAAATCCAAATTTCCAAAATTTCAAAACTTCATGAAATTGATGTTACTTCATTGATATTTTATTTGTTTATTTTGGTTGTTTTTTTAAATCTGGTTTTATTTTAGCGCTATATCTTAACTTGCACTATTTTTTGTCTTAGATTCAGATTTTGCTTTTACTTGCGTAATTTTCTTTTTATAGTTATTTAATGAGCACTGGCTAAGATTTTTATTGCCAATGACTGCTTCTGTAATTGTTGTGCACATGACAAAATAAAGAAAAAAATCACAGCTAAGATTCTCACTCTTGGTTATAATTGCCATAACTAATATTAATATTTGTGGGATTTGCCCAATATATGAACAAAATACTCCTTTGCTAAACCATAAACTTGTAAAAAAAAAAAAAAAAAGAAGAGGTGTAAGAGATTAATTTAGAACTGGAAGATTGTAAGAAAAAAAACTTGTTTCACACTTTCAGAGTCTGAAAAGGAGAACTACGAGCTGCTGTGCAAGGACAACACCAGAGCACCTATCGACAACTATACAAGCTGCCACCTGGCCAAAGTACCAGCTCATGCTGTTGTCACCCGCAGTGGTGACCCACAGCTGGTTGAATTAATCTGGAATAGCCTCAGTTCAGTACAGGTATGATACAAAATACTTACTGCACAGAGAGAGAGAAGTAGATTAGACTGCATATGTTAGAAGAGGGAGAAGTACAGTGAATTATGATATAAAATGTGTATTTAAATATGTAACTTGGATTTCAGTTGCCTCACAATATGTATTTCAGTGCTTACATAATGAATGAGCTTACTTTTTGTCTTCTCAGGAGTTTAACCTCTTCTCCTCTGAAGCCTATGCACCTGCCAAAAATCTGATGTTCAAGGACTCAACAGTGCAGCTGGTGCGGGTGCCCGCAAACACAGATTCCTTCCTGTATTTGGGAGCTGAATACATGAGCATTGTCCGTTCCCTTAAGAAAGGTACTGTAAACATAGGCAGATAAAGCACACATGTTAACATACACATCATCAATGGGGGCATGCCATCCCCCTTTAGCAAAATAACCAAAATGCATGCCCCTTGTTAACCTGCTATCCCCCTTTCCATCCCCCAGTAGAGTGTTAGTCTAGTCTGCCTGACTCATTGATCTTTTATCTGACTGAGGTTTGTGTAGAATCTATGGCCCCGACCATGGCTCTGAAATATCAGTAGCCTAACTGGGCTTTGTATTGATAAATTCATGGCACTGTCCGTGGTGCTGAAGGCACGGCACGTTTATTTATATAATAGCACATTTCAGCAACAAGGCAATTCAAAATGCTTTTCACAAAACATTAAAGGACATTTTAAAAACATTTCAAGACAGTTCTTTAAAAAGTAGTTAAAAACAATCATTTAAAGAATGGAAAATAAAAAACAAGCTGAGATAGATAAAATACAAGAAAAAAAGTTAGAGTGCAGTGTGAGAGATTCATTTTGATCTAATTAAAGGCAGCGGCAAACAGAAAAGTCTTCAATTTTGATTTTAAAGAGCTGAGAGTCTCAGCAGACCTGCAGTCTTCTGGGAGTTTGTTCCAGATATGTGGAGCATAAAAACTAAACTCTGCGTCTCCGTGTTTAGTTCTGACTGGGGACAGAAAGCAGACTGATCCCAGATGACCTTAGAGTTCTGGGAGTTTCATAATGTAGCAGAAGATCAGAAATGTATTTTTGGTCCTAAACCATTCAGTGCTTTATAAGCCAACAGTAGTATTTTGAAATCAATTCTTTGAGAGACAGGAAGTCAGTGTAATGACCTCAGAACTGGAGTGATGTGTTCCACTTTCTTGGTGTTAGTGAGGACTCGAGCTGCAGCGTTCTGAATCAGCTGCAGTTGTCTAACCAATTTTTAGGGAGACCTGGACCTTAAGGTGATAGTAACCTGACTTTGTGATTGTCTTGATGTGGCTGTTGAAATTCAGGTCTGAGTCCATGACGAGTGCGTGCATGCACGGGGTGCTCCCATTGCCCAGTGCCTGTTAAAAATGAACAAATCACAGACTGGTTGTACTTCTCTTTCCAGAGCCGACAGGAATTATATCCACTGCCATTAAATGGTGTGCTGTGGGCAGCACTGAGACGACCAAGTGCGACACTTGGAGCATCAACAGTTTGAGTGATGACACCACCGCCATTGAATGCCAGAATGGTGCCACAGTTGAAGAGTGCCTGAAAAAGATTATGGTAAAACAGTCTTGGATGAAAATATGGGAATCTGTCACAAGCGTGATATTTTTTTTGTTAAATTTTCTGGCATTTGTCTGATTATCTCAATTATCTTGTAGCGTAAAGAGGCTGACGCAATGGCAGTGGATGGAGGACAGGTGTACACAGCGGGGAAGTGTGGTCTGGTGCCTGTTATGGTGGAGCAGTATAATGCCGGTATGATGATAGCACAGAAATAATCCCACACAGTCCTGTGTTTTATTTCACCTTTTCCACACGAGTAATATTTGAATCTCTGTCTCTATCCACAGACCTGTGCAGCACCTCTGGAGGTAAGACAAAATTAAATGTTAAAAAAAGAACATTTATTTAGTAAGTTTCACTCATCTAGAATCATGAAATTATGTTAGAAAAGTGTGTGATTTAGCTATAATGCAGCCATGAGGACAAACAAAAGAAAACGGCTGTATGCTACTAACCCTGTATGGATGTGATATGATTATCATTGTTGTATATATGGCCGGACTCTGGTTAAGTCATTTGTAAAACATGAACTAATACATACAGAGAATGAATGCCATAGAACTTTCTTTTATAACCTAGTTTGACAGTCAACGGAAAAAGAACATAAATAAATCAATCTAGGAGTAAATAACACTTCCTTTAAAAACTGTGAAAGTGCAGCCAAAATGTAGTAATATAAAGACATTTAAATGTAAATATTACATGAACAGTATAAAACAGTAGTGCAACAGCAACTGAAATTAGCTGAAATGGTCTGGTTTCTGGAGGCTTATGGTCCTATATATTTTTTAAACATCCCATTCTTTATGTAAATATAGAGGCGCCTCTAGCCATACTCTAGCCATTCAGCAGGACGGCCACAGGCCTGATGTTATTCTGACTGCTTTGAAGTTTACACCAGGCCTATTTTTTTTTTTGTAAAATATATTTTTGTAAGATATATATTTTTGTATTTTGTGTGTATATATATATATTGTTGTATGTGAAACTGTCTAGAAATATTATCTAATTGTTTATCACCTTATGGGACACACCCCACTGACATGGTCATGTGACCAGATTACACATGTATTTAAAGATGGCGTCTTTGTGCGTTCAGTTAAGTCTGAAGAAGAGTGTGTTGGCTCGAAACGTTACTTGTTGTGCAGACCTTTTCTTTATACATAATGTGTGTGTATCTCACAGCTTTAAGATGAACTTGAAATTGAATTAACTATAATTAATAATCACCTGGAGGATAGTTTTCTGATTCATCTCCTGTGCCTCTTGTAGCCGCAGCCTCCTCTTACTACGCCGTCGCTGTGGTAAAGAATAATTCAGGGGTGACCTGGGAAAACCTGAGGGGCAAGAGGTCTTGCCACACGGGCTTCGGCAGAACTGCTGGCTGGAACATCCCCATGGGTCAAATCTACAAACAGACTACTGACTGTAACTTCAGTAAGTGATTATATGCTTCTGCTCCTAAAAATCTGAAATCGTAAATATGTTCAGAATGCCCGGATTGTTTTTTATAAGGAAATGTTTTATTAAACACAACACATAGTATCTGCAAAGTTGCGAAATGTCCACAATTACAAAGTGCACTTGTAGCAACTAAAACATATTTTTTATGGTTTCAATATAGTATAATATTAGGCAACTCAAAGCACTTGGTTAAGTTTAGGTAAAGACACTGGTTTTGTTAAATATTTAACTACAAACACAATTATTCCTTAA
>JAOVVB010056767.1:12500-14497 GCA_028570985.1 Heterobranchus longifilis
AATTGGTGTGGTTTAATTATAATTTTTAATGAGCGAATACAATAATTTATAATTTGAAAGATAAATAGGCCTAAATGATCTGATTGAACTTTTGACATTACTTCCACTTCCTGTCCTGTAAAGAGTGCAATATTTTACACAGGAGAAGAAGAAGAAGAGCGCAATATTTTGGTAGCATAAGTTAGCATTAGCAAAGTGAGTAGTATCTATATCCCTTGAGGTGAATATCTCGCCTTGTGTTTAACACAGAATGACATTGTAACTGCAGCGGGGGGCTCTGCAGCAGAGCAGGTACTGTGTGTGTGAGCATGTGTGTTTATGTTGTCGGGGATGTTGCTGTAGAAATTAATGGGAAACCCTACATTTCAGAGAAAAGTCGAGCAACCCCATAGAACCTGCAAAAGGTTAATTCTAATAATCTAACTAATAAATATTCACTCTACATGAATAGTTACAACCTAATACCATATTACAAATTACATGTGAGCAAAAAAATGATATGCAATATGTGAATTGATAAAACGTTTCTAACCATCATCCCAATATTTACTTTCGGCTGCCATGTTTTTGCGTAATATGTAAGATCTGCAATTTTTGCAAACTTTCCGAATTTTCCTATTCAGGAATTCATTTTTCCGGTGATTCCGACACCACATGAATTCAGCAACTGTGCAAGGCTTACCAGATGTTGTCTTATTTACTAGGTCATAACTTGAAACTTGAAACATTTTGCTTTCAAGTCGTGAATCAAATCAGTTCTGGCAGCCAAGTCTCAAGTGAGGCAAGTTTCACTGCAGACAAGTCCAACTGGAGTGTCAGCTCTCAGGTCTGTAACTCTGCCGAGGAGTGAGGACTGAGTACGTTTACATGCACACTAATATTCCACTATTATTCTGAATGTGACAATATTCAGAATTTGATACAGGTAATGTAAACAGCATATTCCGTTTGGATATTCTGAAAAAGGCAGTTTTCCAAATACAGTATTTTCCGATTACGACATGTGGGATATGCTGGTATTATTCAGGTTTTAGAGGCATTCTTTGGACATGTATACAGCGCATTGAGAATATGCGTCTCAATTGGGGTTTTTAACCGCAGTTTACGGCCAGTCTTGCCTGTTACTGTCTTGTACTGTCAGCTCTGTGCGTTGCTATGGTTACTGTACACAAACCAACAGTTTACAAGACCGGGGGCAGAGATGCATGCAAAAAAGAAAATCCCACATTTCTTGTCGGACATCGCCGCAGCAAACCCCTGACGCACTGTGGACAGTCCACCAGATGGGAGCAGGGTCCCGAGAGCGTACGGTCCCTGGGTGCAGCGAGGTGCGGGCGAGGGTGCCGTCACGGCCGGAGCTACCTTCACATGAAACATTACGAAAAGTGGATATGAGCAAACATCACAACGCCAATTTTCAAGAATGCGGTTGATGGAATGAAAGAGCCGAGTGCACGTCCTCCACCGGTGGAAAACTTTGAAAAAATCCTATTTTGACGGCTGCATGTAAACTGGAATATTAGTGGAATATTCATTTTCATTAGCCATGTAAACAGCTTAGCAGGAATATTGTCTTTTTCGGAATAAGGGCAAACAAATGAATATTTTCTGCATGTAAACATAGTTATTTACTTTTACTCTTGTATGGACACTCACAGTACACATACCAGCTAACACACACACGCGCACACACACACTGAACTCCAGCCAGTTTATAATCCTGCTAGTAGCCAGAGTTGACTTATTCCCATGCGCTGGGAACCTGATGTCGCTCTAATGCTGTTGTGCTTGTGGTTTCTGCTAGGTATACTGAAGCATTCCACCGCCGTGCGCTCATCTAAACACAGCTAGTTAAAAAGGACGCACAGGGGCTCGGGCTACACAGTTGTGGCGGGACTCCTCTGGGTGGCTCCTATCTGACAGAGGGCTCCGAGAGTCTTGGGTTTCCTACGCATGTCAAGGAAGGTTAGCTGTTCCCAGCGTCGGGCCGCTCTGAG
>JAOVVB010056787.1:0-14496 GCA_028570985.1 Heterobranchus longifilis
GGGATTCCAACTTTTTTTCCTAAATATTCAAAAACTGTGGCTCCATGAGAAACACTCCGCTTATATGATCAATTTATTTTAAGAAATTCAGAATTTTAGAAAACAGAGTTGGGTAAATAGTCTGGAAACACAGATATTTTTCTAGACTCTTTTCTTTTTTCCAAACTTTTCCAGACCTGGAAAATACTAAAATCAAATTCCAGATTTTTCCAGACTGTCTGCCCTCTGTTGTAACGTGTTGTAACGTGTTGTAACGTGTTTTAAAGTCCCGTGTTGTGCTCTCACCTGGTGCGGGCGGGGTGTGCAGGTAGACCTCCTCGCTGTACTCTCCGTACCCGGCCTTGTTGCAGCCTCTGACGCGCAGCACGTACACGCTGTCCATCTCCAGCCGGTCGATCACCGCGCTGCTCCCGCTCACGTCGTCCAGCCGCTGCCAGCCCCAGCGGGCGGCGGCCAGCCCTCCTCTGATCCCGCCTCTGGAGGCTCCGCCCGGCACCACGCCCCGGCGCCGGTACTCCACGGAGAAGTGCCAGGCGGGCGCGGACTCCTGGGGCAGTCGCCAGCACAGGAAGAGCTGGTCGTAGGCCAGGGTGCGCTGCGTGTCGATCACCGGAGCCAGCGGAGCTGCGGCAGACATCGATTTAATGCACACGGATAACTGTAGAGCAGTGATGCTCAACTAACGGTCCGTGGGCCAAATCTGGCCCCCGATAGGGTTTTTTAATTCACAGTGAAAATTACTAGAAAACTAGAAATTCCCACAATTTCAAAAACACCAGAACGCATCTCGAATCTAAATCGAGCACGCACAAAGAGGGTATCGCCAGAAACTACAAATTCCCACCTTTCTAATGACACCCGAACGCCCCTCGAATCCGTCACTATTTGCGGTGAAACGAGCGATCAAACTTCACATTTTACCGTCAAAGTGACATAAACACTTCTATTGTTTTCGGCGAAAACGGCAGATTTAGTTACTGACGTGTCTCAGAAGAAATATCTCCACACGGCAGCCATCTTTGTTTTTCCTTCCAGCTGTGCGGTCTGCCGACGTACTACGTGTAAGCGCATATAAGTGATACCAGATCCAGATATCTGAGTCAGCATCGGCCCGATATTCGACATCAGTATATGAATTTTAAAGTTACTTTTCGTACCCTGGATGAAGTTCAGCTCCGTCAGCAGTTTGAGTTCTTTGGAGACGTCCAGCTGGAAATGTCTGAAGGACGGATCAGCGGCCAGAGTGAAATGCTGCAGATTCTCTATCGCTTTGCTGAACCTGCAGCGAGACAGAAACGTTTGAGGAATAAAGGACGAACATCTGGGGTGGACAGACTAAATTAAAGCTGCAGTGTGTCGTATTTAGCTGCCTGACTTGGAAAGAAATGAATATAATATTCATTAGTATTTTTTAATGAGTATAAAATCCCATCAAAATCAGAATGATTGTGTTTTTATGACCTTAGAATGAGGCGTTTTTCTCCCTCCATGGAGGCGGCCATCTTGAAACTACAGGAGCCCAGAACGGACAAACTTGTCTCTAGAACGGGACTTTAATGTTTTTAAATTTAGTGGACGCCTGCTGGAAATGCACCGTTAGGAAAACATAGAAGAAGAGTTTTTGCCCGCCAACATTTTGTTTGTGAGACGTTTGCAACCAAAATCTGTTGAATTAGCTAAAAGTGCGATGCTAAATCAGTGGAGTAGTCTTAACAGAAGACATTATGACACGTCACAGTAAGAAAAACACAGGTGTTAATAATAAAAGCATTGAGCTGCTTTGGTTTCAGGGTCCTCATATTGCACATGCTGTCACACTGTCATGACTGAGTGGGACATTTTAATAACCTTTAAAGTCAGTCGTGTTGTTTCTGACACTTGTTTCCTCCAGTGACAAGATGTCTGCTGTGAAAAAGACATAATAACAGCTAGATTCACTCCAAAACAGGTTTCGGAGGTTTTGTTGAAAAGAGGTTTAAGCTGCGGAGGCTGGGAAGAGACATGAAGGATGAAAGCAATGTTTACTTTTGCACTACATCTTTTTTTTTTTTCAACCTTTTTGAAATGTCCTTCCCTCCATGTCCCTTCCTGGTCTTCATAAAAAGCAGACAAAGTGCATAAAAAACTCCAACAGTTCAGTGTAGTTGAAAGAATGCGACTTAAAACCTATAACACTATAGCACTTTATATAACTTTGCACACCGGAGTTCTCAGCTCAGAGCCTTCTCAATCTTCTCAATATTCCCTGTACATGTACATATACGCACTGTTCTATGTTCTGGTACCTACTGTTTTTATTTTTATTTACTCTGTGTTTGCTTTTGTGTTTTGTGTATGCACCGATACACCAAAGAAAATTCCTTGTATGCTTCTATACTTGTATATTTGCATACTTGGCAATAAACAATTTCTGATTCTGATTCTGATTCTGATAACAATGAAAATGTTTTTTTTTTCCTCAGCTGGAACGTCCCTCGTACTTTCAGTAGCTGCAGCAACAACAACTACGAGAAATACCAGATGAGCCGCAGCCCCAGCTGCCTGCTGGACAAACCAGACTACAGGACCGTGGAGGCTCCTGCAGTCTGCGGCAACGGTTTTGTGGAGAAAGGAGAGCAGTGTGACTGCGGCAGCGTGGAGGTAAATGAACCAAGACTCTGGAAATGTATTCTCTAACGTCACCCTCGTCTATAGAGACTGTCCTCAGCACTGGCTGTTTGTAAGCAGGGAGTCATGTAACGTAGTATTAAGAGCCAGAAAGTCCGTTTAGGGCGGGCGGGAGGCGTGATGGATCAAACAAACACAGGACTTTGACCCAGGAGACCGCCGAGTTATTTTAACGTCAGGTAAAATGGAACTACATTACAGTCTGCGTCACGTGCGTTATTACGTCATGTACGTAGGTACGGAAGTGAAGTAACAAATAAAGTAGTCTGCCAGCTTTACCAAACAGTGCCGTGGTAAAGACTTGCTTCCTGTCCGCACAGGAAGTCCACGTCCCCGTTCTCAAAGTCTCGTCGCTACGGGAAACAAACAACAACCTCCGAGTTTTCAACCTACACGCTGAAAATGAGACGTTTTGAAGACGTGGATGGTGTAATAACGCAGACCTGCTCTGTTCTGTCAGTGAATGACTGTAAAGATCTATAAAGAAGATGTTTACAATGTTTTCATGGAGGTGTTCCACCGAAACTGGTTCTCTTCCGACACTGTTTTGCAGAAGCACCGTCGCTGCTCAGGACGACTGTGATTGGTTTAAAGAAATACAAACAGGCCAGGGGAGGTTTTCCCCCAGCAGCACTGTGGAGATAAATCTGGCTGCGTGAGACTACAAATGAAGTATTTTTAAACCAAATCACAATCTTTTTCTAACCCTAAAACCCAAACTGTGACCGTGTCACAGCGTTAACAGTGGAAAACGCTGCTGTGGGTCGTGTCAGAGCGTAGATAAAACCACTGACGTGCTCGTATGGTTTGTTGCTTCTGTAAGATCAAAGTGCAGCAGGAGCTCAGAGCTCAGATTTACTGACAGGTCATATTCAATAAAGACTGTATTAAAGATAGGGGGGATTGGTCTCAATGAATTGCGTGCGTGCGTGCGTAGTGGGGGGTGAGCTATACTCCCTATTTCTTTTATTTATTTATTTATCTATTTTTATTATCGCTGTCTTTTTATATTCTTGTATGTTGCTTTTTTTATGATATGGACCCATGTGTCTGAAATAAAGATTATTATTATTATAAAGGCAAAATGCCCCAAAAATAAAGAATTTACTGATGATTGAAAGTAACAGGATCAGAAAGGTTTGAAAACTGTGATGTAATCTCTAGCAACATATTTTTGATGGATCGAATTTGGTGATACAGAGCTTTTCCTGTATTCTCCCCGATGTCTCTCAGTTATTAATAACACTGTCCCTCAGTGTTAATATGGTATAAAATACAGAGGCTGTGCAATATGAATCCAAAGATCTTACAATGAAACGATATGAAATGCTCTGAAAGCATACTGAGCAGCATTCCCTGCACTGATTAAAAAACGGCGTGTCTGCCTCAGGGCCAAAGGTTTTCTGAGAGCGAACTCTTAGTTTTCTTTGTTTGATCGACGCTTTGAGTTTGTTATTCTGCCCAGAGCTGTTACCACACAGAGGCTGTTTGACATGCACCGACTCATTTGAAGATTAGAGTCTTGAACGACACATTAATACAAACTAACACAGTGAGACGATGTCAGATCCTAAATCCCTTTGAAAGGTGTTTGGGTTGAACATTATGTGGTGTCTATAAGAGCCTGTACCTCCCGGCTCAGACAGGTTTCTTTCACCTGAGACCCTCGATCTGCTCTGTGTGCAGCGCACTGCTTTAAAGGTCCCATATTCTTGTATTTTAGGTTTCTGTTAGAACATGTTTACATGCTTTAATGTTAAAAACACACATTTTCTCATCCTGACTGTCTGAATATCCCTGTATTCACCCTCTGTCTGAAACGCTCCGTTTTAGCGCCCGTCCCTTTAAGACCCCCTCCTGAAAAAGCTCAGTCTGCTCTGATTGGTCAGAGTTTCCAGGTCTTCTGCGCTCTCAGCGTCTCTGCACTGTCATTGCAGCTGAGGGAGTGACTAACAGCACTGCAGCTGCACTTTCTGCCTATATATAGTATAGTTGTGACATCACAACCTTACAGAAGTCCTGATGGCTTGTTTTAAAGGCATGCTAAAGGAATACTATGCACTCTCACCTGTGTCCACCCACACACTGCCTCTTCAGCCATGCTGTTAAATATCTTTAAGATACATCATCCCATAATAATCCTATGTCCTTTTCTGTTGTTTTATTATATGTTTGTTCAATTGTTTTGCTTGTTGGTCGTCTGCACATACTCTTTTTGCACTTTAACACTTAAATAGAAAATAAAAAGTGAAAAAAAAAATACTATTAAGGGTCCATTGTACTCTACAGTGGAGTTACTCAACTATCAATAATAATTCTCCTCAGAAGTATTTCTACACTTGAATTATTCTGCCTTTTAGAATCATTTTGCACATATATTTTACAGTTATTTAATGTATAAATACTTTTTTTTAGTATATTAACAATAAAGATGCATTGCATTGATTTGAAAATGTACAATGAACAGTTTACAAACCCTCATTTTGGTTTTCTGAATCTTTCTCTTAAAGTGTGTGCAGGCTGCTGTTGTCTTTGTGTGTAACATCAGTGTAAAGTGCTGCAGAGCCTCACAGTTAAACATCTTTTTCATTCCACTGAGCAGAGCCGTGAATACCTTCAGACCTGCGTCAGCCTCAGCTGGTATTCAGCACAGGCTCGCTCGCTGTTTTAATTTATATATTTTCATTCTGCATCCTGCATATTGTGTATTTTGTGATTTCCCTTTTTTGTATGTATATTTTGTTATTGTTGTCAAAACATAAGTTGTGCTATTGATTGTAAACTTCTTGCTTTCATTTCAATATTTGTGATACAATACAAGTGAGAGAAATGCCAAAAAATAATCTTTTAAAAATTGTTATATAAGTATATAGATAGACAGACAGACAGATTTATAGATAGAGAGAAAAACAGACAACTGTAAAAGTACAGGGACATTGCTGAGGGCAACATACAGAGTTGAAGACCAGCTAATAAAAAGAAGTATTAAAGAGTGTGTGTTTTCCTGACAGGAGTGCATGAACCCGTGCTGTAACGCCACCACCTGCAGGCTGAAGGACGGCTCACAGTGTGCTGACGGAGAGTGCTGCGACAGCTGCAAGGTCAGTACTTATTCATTCAGAAATACTGCTCTGCCTGATAATGTGACTTCAAATGTTGGTTTCTTTCCATGAAATCTTCTTTCGCTGGGTGTTGTGATCCAATTGTTTGAGCTGCTACAGCCCCCTAGTGGGAATTTAAGCTATTACAAATATTTAAAACTGGACTACTATACTTCTACATACTGCATTGAAGTGCCCCTCCAGTAAAAAGTGTTTGACTTATTGTGACCTTCACTCTGCAGTAAGGCGTTGATGTGAGTGCTCGTCATCCTGATACATATGGGTCAGTAGGGGCATGCTGGCCCTGCTAGAAGGCGGTTATCAGCGTATTGAATGGACTGACAGCCTACTGTATTGACTGTTATTATGATGAGAAACAGCGGCGGCCAGATGATGACGTATAAAGATGTGATGACTCCACGTAAGGAGAGTGAGTGGTTCTAAAACAGGAACTCACGCAGGAGACAAGAGTTTGTGTCCCAGTTGAAACAACATTTTAACATCTAAACCACGATGGTTTTCTCCAACTGTACCGGCGTGTTTTCAGTGCCTAAACATAAGGAAAGTCACAGAAATGTAGATGTTTTTTCTAAACATACTGACGTGTTTTTGGTGTCTCAATCTAACAAAAGTCACAGAAGTGTAGATGTTTTTTTCTAAACGTACCGACGTGTCAGTGAAATGTTAGTCTGGCTTGCTATGTAGCCTTACTTCTGCCGGGAGGAAACCTCCCCCTCTTTGTGTGGTTCTCAAAGTCCCGCCGCTGCAGGCGGGGCGCGGCAGCCTGCCCCCCCGGCGCAGACACAGTTCTGTGAAGATAATTCCAGTTAGGCGAGACGAGTGAAATGTAAATGTTTTTATGTTTTGTTAAAATGAAACCGAAACCTACCACACTTGTTACCAGCCTGCATTGAATGGGCTGGTATCACCCCCATTCAATACGCTGATAAGAGCCTTCTGGACCTTCTAGTGCAGAGCCGGCCCCTACTGACCCAGTGAAGTAGGAGACGGCTTGTATCCAGCTGTTAATGGAGCTTGTTTGCAGTTGGAGGTGTCCTGTCAGAAAGTTTTACTTTCTTTTACATTGGTGGTCTATGGAGCAAAGGCTTTCTGGGCTGCAGGGGGATTTTTCATTGCAGTACCGCGAGTGGCCACTGGGAAAAAATGCTGCAAGGCTGAGCGGCGACGCTGTATCCAGGTTTTATTATACTGTACATCCATGTAGATTAAAACGGCTCATTCTAAGGTCATAAAAACACAATAATTCTTATTTTGATTGGATTATATACTAATTAATATTATATTCCATTTATCCAAGTCAGGCAGCTAAATACTTCACACTGGACCTTTAAAATAGTTACATTACTTATTACAGTTTTAACAGCCTAACTAGTATTAGTATTAACGAGACTATTACATCCCAACACTTTGTATGACATGATGTGTGGTCTGATATTCTCCCGCCTCCACACAGATCTCTCCTCGGTCCAAGGAGTGCCGCAGGAGGCAGGACGAGTGTGATCTGGCAGAGTACTGTGACGGGACGAGCAACACCTGTCCTGAGGATGTGTTTGCTGTGAATGGGCTCCCGTGTGACGGAGGCCTGGGGTACTGCTACAACGGCCAGTGTCCACAGAGGTCAAGCCAGTGTGTCAAACTGTATGGATCAAGTGAGTGTCCTGTTGTCAATTTATATTCCACTACTTTAAGGAAAAGAGATGATATGAGAGTCTGCCCCACTGTCTAAGAAGAGGCTACATGTAATCCTCTCCTGTCATCAGGTGCTACAGAGGCACGTGCATCCTGCTTTAACCACAACACCAGAGGAACCTACTACGCCTTCTGCAGTCGTCCCACAAAAGACAAATACATCCCCTGCCAGCGAGAGTGAGTCTCAGAACAATGCAATTTAGCCTTAGTAGTATTCTTAAAGGGCCCATAGTGTAAAAAGTGAGATTTCCATGTGGTTTTTTTTTATCATATAAGCAGGTGCTGTATAAATACTGTGAAAGTATCAAAATGCTCAATGCACACAGCCCGTATTCAGAAACGGTGCATTTAAAATGAGCCGTCACGACTTCCGTACGGTTGTGATGTCACAACTATACTATATATAGATAGAAAGTGCAGCTACAGTGCTGATACAGTCATTCCCTGACTGCAATGATGGTGCAGAGATGCAGAGAACGCAGATGCGGAAGACCTGGAAACACTGACCAATCAGAGCAGACTGGACTTTTTTCGGGAGGGGGTCTTAAAGAGACAGGCGCTAAAACTGAGCTTTTCAGACAGAGGGTGAATACAGGTATATTCAGACACAGTATGAGAAAGTGTTTTTTGAACATTAAAGCATGTAAACATGTTCTAGTGTGGACCTTAAAATGAGCATAATATGGGACCTTTAAGACATGGCATTGGAAAGAACAGAAAAATACAATTTCACCAAATATCAGTTGCATTTTAAAAAATTCACCAACAACATACAGCGGAGGCAACTTACGGCGCATGCGGGACACCAAAGGAATTAAAATTAATAAATGTGCCTTTGATTGTATATATAATATAGATACAGTAGGTGTTTAGACTGCAAAAGTCATTCTCACTGTGGAATGCATCATTTCTGCTTTACTGTCACACTCAGCTTCTCAAAGAAAACATGCATATATTGTTCTGATGTACGTGTGAGATGTACACCTCACGTCTTTAATATAAACAGGTTTGGGAAGTGAAACATGAATGACTTGTGCATAGGCATCGTTTATACATCTGACCCCAGGACTTTCTCGAATGTGTGATTTGGAAACAAAGATAACATTTATGCGAGTGCTATGGAAACCATTTGGTGCGTGTTGTTCATTATAACATATCAAAATCAACACCGACTGACTGATCGAGCCTCAGGCTTCAGGCCAGTGAATTCCTACTCAAAACTCCTCATCTTTTCCAAAAGCAAACATGAGGTAGAGAGGATGCGACTCTGCAGATCCTCCCAGGTGGTGACCGACAAAAAACAACTTCTACGTGCAGCTGTGGTTCGTCACTCGCCATGTTAGTTTACCATTGCATTTATGTATCATGGGAAAGTTGATACTTATGAGCATAATTAGGTACAACACTGTCTTAGTTTGCTATAATACATGAGCAATAAGACTATGACCACAGGATGATTTTTTTTCTTAATAAAACAGTGTTATTGTCTCTGGTAACAGTGTTACATCAGTCTCATCGCAGTTTAACACATTTTTACAACCATTTGCAAGTCACATAATTAGTGTTCACTAGGTTACCCAGAGCAACAACGGGGATGAGTTAAGGACATCCCGAGTTGGTGATTGCTCTGCCTGCTTTTGAGGAAAAGGTCTAATCTGAAACAGGATAGGAGTGAAATTCCTACAGTAATAGGCCATTTCACGGTTTCTTTAGGGGTGTCACAATTTCAAAAAACATTTTTTCAGCACTGACGGCTATGCTATTGTTAGACTATCGAGTCTTGATCCGTAAAGATCAACAGATTTACAGTTTTATGCTCCAACATCTGTCAATTACATGTTTAAATTGTTCTTTAAAAAGACCGGCTACACGGTATCAGATTGTTTTTTTGTTCCTGTATGGACGCCCGACCAAGCCGGAGGCAACACGGGGGCTTGCACCTGCGACCCTCATGTTGATAGGCAGGGACTCTACCACTGCGCTACCCAGATGCCCCTGCTACATGGTATCAAGTGTGATATAACTGACATGTATTTGGGGGAATGAGGCCGTATGGTCATTTCGATAGATTTTCCATTTAGAATTGAAATTGTGACACCCCTAATTTTCATATTGACATAATGCTCAGTGTTTTTAAAAAAGCTTTATGTGTAACGATAGCACGTGCATTCAATGTGGAAAAAGCTGACGAGAAAGAATAAACCTACAGCAAATGTCAATCATGGCAGAAAAAAATGACAAAGTGACACATCTGTTTTACCAGTTATACATAAAAATGCATTTAGTGTTTTTAAGGTGGATTTTTATCTTAAAAGCATCTCTGAATAACAATATCATAAAAACCCTGCTGGAAGACAAAAATAAAATCCGACTGATCTTGTAAAACAGCCTCAGGGGATCTGCTTATTTTGTTCTTTCACACCGGTGCATTTGAAGTCAGAGTAGTGTTTTAAACGAGGAACATAAAATAATAGGTGTAGACTCTGGTAACAAAAAGTAAAAAGAAAATCAAATATAAGGAAGGAAAAAAAAAACGTTTACAGTATTTAGCATGTAAGGTGTGTGTGTATATATATATATATATAGTCAATTCTATCATAATATTTTCCACTTTTAGTACAAAAAAAAGAGGACTTGGTTTGTAGTGTGGGATGTAATACGTTGGTGAATTCATCTTCTCCACAAGACGAGGCATCTGGAAAAGTCTTTGCTCGTTTCACTCCGAAGTTCACAGCGTAGCACTACTAAAAAAACTCACTGATTCATGATTCTGTGAGAGAAGGCGAGTGTTTTGTCTCCTGTGCGCAGTCGGTTTTCTTCCCTTCTGTATGGATCAAATGCAGCGGGTGGGGATACACGGATAATACAGGAAGGAAGAGTGGATCGACTGTGTGCATGTGTGCTGCTGACTTCAATACTGGGCTGGAGGTGTGTAAACTACGGCTCGACTGATATCGGTTACTGGCGACTAATACTGCCCATTTTGGATTGAAACTGACATTTTGTCAATACTGTATTTAAACTTGACACTTTTAATTCATTTTACACTGAATGTCTCTTATAGACTTTTATTCCATTCAAAACTGATTCTTTCAGGGTCGGCTTCTATCAAACGGGGTTCGTACAGCTTTTTAACAGTAAAATTCAAACATTTTTCAAGTACTTTCATGGTACATGAACTAAAAAATGTCCAAACTCTCGAAGCGGTTCTGATTTGGCCATTTTTCCTTGATATTTGTGCTTCTACGTAGTTAAACGTTATTTCCTACGTTGTTGTGCTGTAGCCTACAGACAAAGTCAATACCGTCAAAAGTCCAGTTATGAATGACATGGATCAAAGATTTGTGGCTGTGTTGTTAAAAATACTTTCATCCTCACAATTATTTCATATCTATATTTCACATACAGTGGAGGAGAACAGTCACAACACGCTGTGGCTCAGTCAAAAATAGAGGAGTGTATTTTCAACAGAGCAGAGCGGAGAGCCGCTTCTGTGCATCTGGTGGAATCACAAGCATCGTGTAGAGTCGCAGCTGCGCACTTATGACGCAGCGGAACGGAAAAACACACTTTTCATTTCGGCGCCTATGTTAGTCAATCTACCTCCAGTCCACGCCGCTGGACGCCAGGAGACAAATGACGGGATCGTTTAGTTTCAAATATTTGGTTTTCATGAGCGATTGTGTAGATTGAACACCAGATTATGTTGAAAATCAATCATTTTTCATGATAGTTGAATTCAAGCATATTCCTAACCGTGAAAACATAACGGTTAAAGTTAAGCATTTTTCAAACTTTCAAGCCTTTGTACGAACCCTGTATCAAGAAATGGCTCCAACACCTAACTTCCTGTGCACACTGACTTATTACAAATGAGCAAAAAAGCTGTAAACTTTAAGTGATATGGACCGACAGGAAACTCATTGATTGGACTGTTTTGACAGTGACAGTCATCCTGCATCATCAGCGCTACATGGACCCACACAGGGAAATCAAATTTCAATAATGAATAGCAAGCCATGGTTATAAGCATTATTTTATATGTGTGTTACAAATAATGCCCAATTGGTGGAAACTAGAGCTGCAAAAATTAAATCGATTAGTTGTCAACTAAATTAATCGCCAACTATTTTGATAATCGATTTATCAGTTTGAGTAATTTTTTAAGAAGTCAAAATTCTCTGATTCCAGCTCCTTAAATGAGAATATTTTCTGGTTTCTTTCCTCCTCTATGACAGTAAACTGAATATCTTTGAGTTGTGGACAAAACAAGAGATTTGAGGACCTCATGTTGGGCTTTGGGAAACACTGATCGCCATTTTTCACCATTTTCTAGACCAAACGACTAATCAAGTAATCGTGAAAATAATCAACAATGAAAATAACCGGTAGTTGCAGCCCTCGTAGAAACAAGATGAAAAAGGTGTCTTGTGCTGTAACATTACAGAGGGGATAGTTACTGTGTGGTCACTACGTTTCGTTCACTTTTTAATGAAGAACTGCTAAAATACACGGAGTAGGACAGAAATCCTAATTTTCAAGCATTCTCCAGAAAGAGTTCAATTAATAGCTTTCACACCAGCCAGATAGAACCGGACCAAACAAGTAAACGCACGAGTTTGTTTTGACCCAAAAAGGTGTGAAAGTCCCGTGCTACACCCTTCCACCAAGTTTCATGAAAATCGGGCCAGTAGTTTTTCCCGTAATCCCGCTGACAAACAAACCAACAAACAGAACCGAAAACATAACCTCCTTGGCAGAGGTAATAATAATAATAATAATAATAATAATAATAAATGCTGCTATCTATCTGAAGACAAGACGTATTTAATTGCAGGTTTCAGAGAAGTAGTCGAGGAGGGAGCCAACACTGGCAGTGTGTGATGCTGACTTTAAAAAAAGCTAATATAGGTGACCCGATATCAGTCTGACCTTAGTGTAAACTCTTCAAAATGACAGTAGGCAAGATCACCAACGCGTCTCACGTTGGCAGGGTCAGGACTCAGGAGCGCCTGACCGGCTGCGCTCATAGGTTCATATACTGTGTGCTTGTATAAATCGTTTTCTTTCCGAGCATGACAAAACGACCAAAAGAGAAGGGATGTGCGCGACACTGTCGAGGCGATGGGAGTGCGTGCGTTTCTCAGCTCTCGTCATCGGGATGATGTTGTTCCAACAGTCGAACGTGGGTGAAGGGAAAGTGGCCTCGTTTGCCCTTGCACTCACCCTCCCATTGGCCGTTCACGTTGATCTTGGTCACTTTTACCATGTCTCCCACCTGTAAAATGACAGAGAAATGATAAATGCACAGGTACAATACACACAGACACACTCTCTCTCTCTCTCTCTCTGCTCCATATTAAAAGGGATAGTTTGGATGTTTTAAGTGTGGTTGTATGAGGTATTTATCCATAGTCAGTGTATTACCAACAGTAGATGGCGGTCGGCACGCCCCCAGTTTGGAGAAGCAGAGATGAGTCCCCATATGGAAGCTAAGCAATGTACTGCTGTGGACGGGGGCCGCAGCTAAACTTATTTTAGCCAGCTAAAAAACATCAATGGATTATCAGTTTAAGTGTACGCTATACTTAAATATATTCACTGCTTTATCCTGCTATCAAACAGCCCTTTACAACGGGGATCTGAAGCCGTTTTAAACGCTCTCTTCAAAGCCACCAGACTCCTTTGACAAAAACAGTAATTTTACCTCACAGAACACAGGAGTCGCTGGTCTACCGATGCCTCGATTGGTTAAAAACTCTGGTGACTCTGAAGAAAGCATAAGGGCTTCAGTTCCCCATCATGAAGGGCTGTCTGACGGCAATGTAAAGTTAGAAACTTAAACTGATATCGATTTTTTAGGTGACTAAAATACGTTTAGCTTCTGTGTCAGGACTGCTGTCTGCTTCTCTAAACTGGGGGTGAGCCGACCATCATCTACTGTAGGTAATACACTGAGTGTGGATAAGTACCTCATACAACTCCATTTCAAAACATCCGAACTGTCAGGATCCGTTCATGCAAGTCAAACATCATCAATACGTGCTCAATATCCGATTCAAACTCTACCCAGCTCGCAGAAAGAACAGTATTGACATACAATTGACTGACCTATCTTCATCTTTACAACTGCAGCAAAACTGCATATAGTCATCCTAGGAAGCATCTTTTGGTTTGGGGGAGGGTGTTTTGTTTTGTCCTAATTAATCAGTTTTGAGTGACACATCCGTCCCAACAATGTCCTGTACAGTCACTCAAGACAGAAGCTGTGGGTGCGGTTGCAATATCACGTAATAGCCCAAGAAAAAAATCTCATTTTTCCGTTATGACAAATTAGATCATTAAAGGAAGTTCTATGCCCTTCATTCTCTGTCTGTATTTGTTCATAATTTATAGGATTTAATTTCAAAATAACAGTCAGTTGTAAATTATGGAATAGCTACGTTGAGAGCATTGTGTACAGCACTGTGAACCTCCACTTCTCAGTGTTTCTAACAAATACTTGTCTATACTTCGGCACAGATTATCATGTGGCCTATTTTTACAGCGGCAGAGGTTCACAGAAGCACACATACACAACGTCTTCCACTCTTGTTATTTCAAACTAAATGGCGGCATTTGTGTTTCTTGAGAAGACTCATAGATAAACAGCGGAGGAATTTAACAGCTGGCTGTGTTGAAAGTTGGCACCATGTGTGTAGATTGATTACATTTATTATATGCTGGAGCTTGTTGCGGGAAACAATCAGCTGTTACATGAACTCCTCCTAAACCCACTACCCACATTCAAATTAGGGCTGCACGATATGAGGAAAATATGCGATGTGCGATAACGTTTTTGAATATTGTGATAACGATATTACTTGTGATAAATAGTCACATCAGTTCTGTCTTTCTGCTTTCAGTATTCTGCTAAAATACAACACACTTCTTGTTGAATTTTAAAAAACTGAAAGGAAGTTATTTCTGACATTTTATTGAACAAATTGAACATTGAACTGAACACAAAAGGCACCAT
>JAOVVB010056806.1:0-14496 GCA_028570985.1 Heterobranchus longifilis
CTGAAAGACGGGGAGGAGCCGAAGGAGCCGAAGTCTGCCGCCGCTTTCATATGGAATTTAAAGGGGACGATGGGCGACCAGCAATTTGTTTCCAAAGTTTATGGGGAATTTTTAGGGGGGCTGAGTACAAATGTTAGGGGGCTAAAGCCCCCCTAAAAATGGCCTAGCGACGCCCATGCTTCAGATTTCCTGGTTGGCTTGTTCCACCTGACCATTGGCTTGTGGAAGTAAAGCCACAGGTGAGGCTGATGCCAACTCCTAGCTCGATGCTACTGTAGATCTGCCAAGAAAACTCAGAGAGCACATCACACTCACACACGCAAAAGAACATTTTTTTTATTTTGGCCAATTATTAAACAAAACAAAGTCCAACATTTTTACAACCATCCAACAGTGGGATATTTTATTGAGGAATTGGGTGTGATCGATCACATTGTTAATTAAAAAGATTAGAACCATGGACTGTAAAGACTGCAATCTTTATTTTTATCTTTATCTTTAGTTTATTTTAAGAAAATCCATTGTCTGGTTTTCTCCCTGGTTTTGACCTACCTACTCAAGCTTTTCAGAATCATAGCAGAAAATCAAAACATAGCCTCTATACTGTAGCTCACTAACAGAACATCATCATGGTCATCATGACAAGGTACATAAACACAGTATTACCCAAAAAATCAACACACATGATGTCAACTTGTGGGCGGACGCAACTGCTGGAAACTCAGAAAATCAATCTCAACAACTCAGAAAAACTGTATTTCAAACACTAAACTAGGCAGTCAAGACAAACATGGGTATTCAAATGACTTAGAACAGAGAACAGGCAAGGGTCGAAGAATCGGCAAACTGTACAAAAGAGTAATAAAAGAGTTCGTAGCCACAGTTAAAGTCAGAAGTTTACAGACACTTAGGTTGATTTTTATCCACTCCACAGATTTCACCTTAACAAACTATAAATTTGCAAAGTTGGTTAGGGCATTTACTTGCATCGCACAAATAATTTTTCCAACAATTGGTTACAGATAAATTATTTTACTTACAGTGTACCTATATAGATCAGAATTCCAGTTGGTTAGAACATCTGACATCTGACATTTGCATCTGCACATGGGAACAAAGATCATACTTTCTGTAAAAATGTCCTCTGGTCTCATGAAACAAAAATGTAATTGTTGTCTAAAGGAAAAAGGGAGAGGCGTGCAAGCCAAAGAACACCATTCCAACTGTGAAGCACAAGAGTGGCAGCATCATGTTGTGAATGGTGCACTTCACAAAACAGCTGGCAGCATGACAAAGAATGAATATATAAATATACTGTATATGAAGCAGCATCTCAAGACATCAGCCAGGAAGTTAAAGCTTGGTTGCAAATGGGTCTTCCAGATTGACAATGACCCCAAACTTACTTCTAAGGTTGTGGCAAATTGGCTTAAGGACAAGAAAATGGAGTGGTCTTCATAAAGACCTGACCCAAATCCAATAGAAAAATTGTAGCAGATTTGAAAAAGGTATTAACTAGACTTAAGTCCTATAATTGTACTGTTAACTAATAAAAGCTTTGAAACACACTTTGATTAGGTATACATAATAAAAGGGTTTAAAGTCATTACTACATATAGCTTTTCTTTTCTTTTTTTGCCTAAACAATTAATTATGGATGAATTTGTGGTACATTATAAATTGGCTACTACCAGGTTTTAGGAATTCTAAAAAAAATAAAATAAAAAAAAAGAATATTCCATGACTACAAGAGACATCTGACCACCTGTGAAGTTTGAGTGAAAGCTCAAACATTATTGAAGATGATTTTTCTTGAAATGCTATAAACACTTGCTTAACAATGGTGTTAATTTAGCAAAAGTACAGTAATTGCAAGTATGAATATCTGCAACACTTACTTTATCAATGCATTAATTTACTAATTTCACTAAGCTGAATGTATTCCTGTATTATTGTTTAATGGGTCTTCATGTGTATATAAATTAAGTGTTTTTATTTTCTGCTCTGCTTAATTTCATTAAATGTAGTTTTTTATCATTTATTTCTTAAATTGTTTATTGCTGTTTATAAGAAATTATTTTTAAAAAATATCCTCTTTTTTTGTAATTATAATACTGTATTTTGGATTGCTTATACATAATTATTCTCATGAGCAAATGTGTCTTATGTGTCCACTGTGTTAGGAATTTTTTCCCACTTGGACTAGTCATAACATAGTATTGAACTTATCTGGACGGAAAATGCAGGCCTAAACAATAGGGAGTTCAGCAAGAACTAGAATCATAGAAATACATCTGACTAACAAATAAGCAATAAAACCTAAAAAAAACAATACATTTGATACTTTAAATTAGGGCTACACAATTTAATAATAATAAAGTATCTATTTATTACAAGTACACTGCTATGTCTTCATACAAAAATCTGATTCTATATTGCACTGACAGCTGATATTTTTATACAAACTGAAAATAGAGAAATATTGCATTGACAATGTAAACACTTGATGAGAGAGAGTCTTAAACCTTAGGCCGCGCCATATAAAATAATTCAAATTATTCATAAAAGATGCAGAGATATGGCGGCACAATCTGTAAAGTATCTAACACTTGTTAAAAGCACTTGTTTCAAGCACTTGCGCACCAGATCCACTATAGTTTGCTTATCGTTTGAACCATTCAACAGATGATGCCATTTCACACCTCCTTCACACATCACTCACTTACCTGGAGACTAGGAGGGGGAATTATGTTAAAATGCTCTTTGTAGACTATAGTTCAGCATTTAACATTATAATTCCCTCCATACTCACCACCAAGCTGGGACTCAGTGGACCAATTTCCTAACTGGCAGACCACAGGCAGTCAGGTTGGGCAGACATGTCTCAGCCTCCCTTACCCTCAGCACTGGAGTCCCCCAGGGTTGTGTTTTGAGCCCCTGCTGTACTCACTATACACATGCTGTATCTCTGTACAGCTGAGTCTCCAGCAATATTTAAATATCTGTTTCTTTAGTACTTGGGTTAGCCCCCTCCCCCCCAAAAAAATAATAAAAAACCCTCCCTAACAGCGTTTGACTCATTGTACTTAGTTATTTAGTAACCCAGTGTAAAGATCTATCCAAAGATGGAAACTTAAGCACTTTTGTGAGTCATTTGAATAAGAGCATCTGCCAAATGCCTAAATGTAAATGTAAATATGACTGCATGGCCACTATCAACTCCACCAGCATCATCAACTTTGCTGTTAACACTGTCGTGGTGGGCCAGATCATTGCACATTTGCACACTTTTGCATATTGTTCTGCTCATGACTGGACATTGCTTTTCTATTTAAATTCTATTTTATTACATGTGCATAGTGTAATTTTATAGCTAAAAGCTTTCTATATTTTCTATATTTGTATAATTTGTATTATATACCTACAGTTTTTCTTATTTTATATTCTTTATTTGAATATTTTAGTTTTATACTCTTTTTTTTTATTATTCAGCCCTATCCATATTCAGTCATTACACAGTATGCAGCGAAATGCTTGTACAACTGCTCATGACCTAAAAACTAAAAGGAAAAATAAATACTAATTAATTTATAATTAAATAATAAATAAATGCATAGTGTGTAGTGACTGTGTATGTGACAAATTAAATTAGAATTAGATTTGAATTTGACATAGAAAGTGAAAACTTGTGTTCCATCTGGCAGTGCAGAAAAGGTGAAAGAAAGAAAGAAAGAAAGAAGCAAGCTAACACTGCAAAGTGCAAAAAGGGTCCCATTGATCAACACAGTTTAAGTAATTAAAACATACATATGTTTTGCAAACTTATGATCTTTCTACTTCTATACAACTAATTTCTGGTCATCTGAAAAATTCAAAAAGGGAGAGGTTACAGTATGTAGCGTTTTTATTTTAAATTTAAAATCAGGCTATTCAGTCAGTGCCATGTAATCATTACATTAACGCACTCAGGGTCGTCTTAGACGTCTTGAGCCTAGGGCCTCACCAGAAGGGGGCCTCAGTAAGCCACATGGATGTATAAATTTGATTTTAATTTTTAAACGTTAAAATATTACAGATTAATTTAATATGCTTTTGTTTTTGTAATCATCATGTGACTATGAAAATATAACTCTCAATTTTATATATAACTCTCTAATTTATATTTGTTAAAGAAAAAAAAATCAAGTAGGCTTTTTCTCGATTTTTCTGAAGCCCTATCGAGATGAAACCAGTACCTCATAAATACCATAAATACAAGTTGGGCAATAGTCTTATTGACTTAAAAAACAGTCAATAAGACTAGCTAAAGGTGATCAGGAAACTGCAAAACTTATGACATATTAACACTACCGCTAGTTTGCATGCTGAGGGAAGGGAATTTACAAACGAAACAAAATTTCCAAAAAATGTGCATGCATTGTGAATAATTCAGTAACCAATATAACACATATTGATTCATTACCATACGAAACACCAGGACATCATTTCACTACAGTGACCAAGGCCACAAGATTTCCTAACCTGGCCCTGAATTCACCTTTGAATTTTTGCATTCTGTACACACAGACATGGAGATAAAGTCCTTGGAAATTTGGAGGTTGTGTTTGTGTTTTTTAAATTACACAGACATGGAGATAAAATCCTTGGAAATTTGGAGGTTGTGTTTGTGTTTTTTTAATTAATTATTTGTTTTTGAAATTCCCATGCCTCATTCTTTGTTCATGGCCCTTTGAGCTTCTGTCAGCTTGATTATTGTAATGCCTTCTATGTTGGTGTTGGCCAGGCCTCGATTGCACAGTTGCAATTGGTCCAAAATGCTGCTGCGCATTTTTAACAGGAAACAAATATGGGAACACATAACTCCTATCTTGGGGTCCTTACACTGTGCAGTTCAGGGTCAAGTTTAAAGTATTGTTAATAGCATAAAAAGCTCTACATAATTTAGCACCTCAATATATTTCTGACCTTAGCCATATTCTGAGCCAAAATTCTTAGCCATATAGTCCAGCACATTTTCTCAGGTCTATTGAGCAGCTTTTACCTACAGTTCCTAAATATAGGTTGAAAATTCAGAGTGCTCACATATTTTCAGTAGCAGACCCTAAACCTTGGAATGAGCTGTCCCTGTAGGCCAGTCTCAACTTCCTATTTTTAAATCTTACCCTAAGACCTTTTTATACGTTTTGACTTTTAATACAGAATGATTAGGTATTTTTCTCCCTTTTTTTTTTTTTATTGTTTTACTGTTTTATTTGTTTATTTTGTACAATGAGGTTTGACTTTCTATTGTTGTATATTGTTTTATTTGGATTTGGATTTTGGATTTAATTTTATTTTCTTAATATTGTCTGTTTTTATAGTCTGTTTCTATGTCTGCAGCTATTTTAGGATTGTACAGCACTTTGGTCAACTATGTTGTGTTAAATGTGCTTGAAAAATAAATATGACTTTGACTTCTGTTGAATTATGCTGGGCTGCAGGTTCTGTGAACCAAATGGAAAAGGGGTAGCATTTAAAGTGTCCTTAAGTCCAACTTATTTGGCGCATTTAAGCCACAACAATTCATCCTAATACAGTTTGTGAAGTACACTGCTTTGCAAAAGTCTTGAGCCACCACTTATTTATTTTTATGTTAATATGTGAATCAGACAATAAGTACAGTGATTTATTGTAGCATGTGTACACATGGATGTATACAAACACTAAGTAAGTTTATTTTTTATTCTAATGAGAATAAAAAATATTGTGGTAAAGATTTAGATTTGCATATTAACAAATTCAGAATTTAATTCTCAGTGACTGCATAACAAAGTGTCTGAAGTGCACAACATTTTATGATCTAATTTACAAGAACAAAGGCAATTTTCCAAATCCGACTACACTCTGTACTTTCCTGATTTTCTTTAATAAATATTTCTTTTCAAAAGACTTTGTGGGGCTATCTACAACGTCATCTACTCTAGCTCAGAATTATACCTTCGAAAGATACACTTAAAATCTGATTTCAATGTGAGGAAATTAGAATATGAATTTCTGCAATGTTTAAAACCAGTTAATTTACGTCTCTAAAGTACAAATCCTATTAATTTGTATTTGTATTTTCAGTTTTATCTTGAATAATTTAGCTTCATTTATAAATAATTAATTTTAGATTTTCCTTAAAAATAAATAAATAATAATAAATAATACAATTATAAAACAACAAAGCTTTTTCAGTTTTTCTCCAAATTTTTAATTGTGTAAAATACAGAAAATCCTTGGAACTATAAAAGCTTATAGAGCGCCATCTACTGCTCTCTATTGCTGTCCACACCATTTAGTTTTTTCCCCGTTGTTTGCAATTACTGTATTCAAAATCCAATAGCTTCTGAGCAATAACAGATGTAGGGGTGCCACCTATACAGCCATGTAGCCTGCCCCTACTGATCTTACTGTGCTCTTTTTAATTTTTCAATTTAGACATTTATTAATTAGTATACTCTACATATTATGGAAAATTATTTTAATTTATTGGTAAAGATGTAGCTTAAATATTTCTTGCCAATTAAATATTCCCAACATATCTACAGAAAACATCTATCGAGAAGGGTACTTATAAATATCTACTATAAGTTTTAAGCCTATAGATATATACAGTGGCTATAGAACAAAATCATCCCCCTTTAAAATAATCACATTTTGTTGCTTTTCAGCCTGAATTAAAGCTTTATCCAGCTGTATTTACTCAGTGCAACTTTTGACATCCAAGTGAAAGATATAACACCAATATGACCAAAAAACAGAAGAAAAAAAAAACAGAATCACTGATTTTGAAAAGGGTCATCCCTCTTAAAAATGTCCTGTAAACTCAATCAGGTGAAGCAAATCACCTTCTCAATGGCACACAAAGCCATTTTACTTTCAACAGTGATCAGCTGTGGCCATTTTAATGAGCTCAGAATGAAAAGCTGGATAATTTTAGTCTCTGGTAGTGCAACTGAAGAAAAAAAATCACTATCACTAGTGAATATCACTAATTCACTGCCTAGAAACACAGTAAAGTTTATTATTTAGAAATGGAAGGTATTTGGTACAACACAGACCCTCTCTGGATCAGGACGTCATTACAAACTGGGTGAAAAAGCCAGGAGGAAACTGATCAGAGAGGCTACCCAGAGGCCTACAGCAACTCTGAAGCAGTTGTAGGAATTTATGACCAAGAATGGTCATTGTGTACGTGTAACCACAATATCATAAATTCTCCACAAATGTGGCTTGTACGAGAAGGTTGCAAGAAAAAAAGTAAAGCATGGAGGTGGTAATATCCTGTTATGGGGTGTTTCACTGCAGCAGGGACTGCAGCACTTGTCAAAATAAAAGGAAAATGGATGGGGCAAAATATCATCAAATTCTTGAGGAAAATCTGCTGCCCTCTGCCATAAAGTTGTCAATGGGAAGAAGGTTAATCTTCCATCATGACAATAAGTCAAAGCACACAGCAAAACTGACCACACAAGGGTTGAAGCAGAAAAAGGTAAATGTCTTGCATGACCTAGTCAGAGCCTAGTCTTAAACCCCATTTAAAATCTGTAGAATACCTTGAAGACCGCATCCCACAAACGGTCAAATTTAACTCAACTTAAGCAGTTCTGGAAAGAAGAGTGGGCAAATATTGAAAAGCCTAAATGTGCAAAGCTTTGTATGCCATTTAGAAGGTGATTAGCTTCACCTGATTGAGTTTACAAGTCATTTTTGGGAGGAGGTGATATTTTTCGAAAGCAGTGATTCTTTTTTTTTTTTTTGGTGCTATATCTTTTACTTGGTTATTAAAAGTTGCACTGAATAAATACAGCTGGAGAAAACAAAAAACTGTGTCTGTCCTCATTTCAGGCTGCAAATATTTGGTCATTATTATTTTAAAAATGAATATATTCCGTTTTAATGTGGAAAAATGGCATATAATCAAAATTTATATAAAATATTAAATTAAATTAATGTTTTTATGATACATTTGTAAATAAAAAGGTTTCTTTCCTGGAGTAAGTAAAGAGTATAGTTAAGGCTTTATGAGCTGCTCTAAATGGTGGTGCAATTAGATTTTGAAAGATTCAAATGTATTAAATAAATACTAGATTAAAATGTGTAAAATGTGAGGTGACCAGTGTGAGGAAGGTCAGAAGTAATAAATGGATTACAATTTATTCAGTATGCTGATGGTCTGCAGGTAGAAGCTGTTCTTTAGCCTTCTAGTTCTGGCTAGGAAACTGTGATACTGTCTGCCTGATGGCAGTTTGGTAAACACTATGCCCTCTGTGGCTGCAGTCTGTGATTGTGTTAGCCTTACTCAGACACTGTGTATGGCAGTGTATAAAGGAGCTCACACCAGGCAGTTTTACCCAGTGGGTATGTTGTACATGATGTATCTGCAGAAACTGGTCAGTATCTTGGGGGACACCAAACTTCCCGAAACTATGCAGTCATTGATGAGCAGATTTTTACAATGTATTGGTGTGAAGGGACCAGATCAGGTCATCAGTGAGGTGCAGTGAAGTAGAAGGAGGTGTGCTATCCCCATGCAATCTTCCGGAGTCCATGATAATCTCCTTAAATTTGCATATGTTAAGGAAGAGGCTGTCGTCACTGCAGCACAGTAATAATGCACTGACCTTTTAACTGTAGACTGTCTCATCTCTATCTGTGATGAGAACTTTGATGGTAGTGTCTTCAGCAAACTTGAAAATGATATTGGAACTGTGCTTGGTGGGCAGGTCATGGGAGAACAGGGAATACAAGAGGGGCAGAGAATCTATCTCAGTATCACTGTGTTCAGCGACAGTGTGGAACAGATACAGTCATTAATTTTCAGAAGGTAGAAGGTCCAAAATCCAATTGAACAGAGTTCTCATCCCTTAGTCCTTGAGTTTTTGATAGGGTTCGGCTGGACTGATGGAATGGTGACGTTTGAGAGTGTGTGTTATTATAATGTGAGACTTACAGTACGTGCAGAGCTTGTGCACACGTGTTATCAGTGTTAAGAGCAGCTTCTGCTTGAGGGTAACTTACATTAGCTGCAGATATATCACATATTCTGATTTTCTGTGTTAATATTTGTGAAAATAAGAAACTACACTCACAATTCTTTTCCTCCTACATAGTCTTTTAGCTACAACCTTTTAATAATGAATATCTAGTGTGAGAGGTGTAGGCAATGAAATAGGTCTATTTATTTTTATGGTTTGCAAATAGAAGAAGGTCTATGGTGTCCGAAAGGGAGGCACAGAAGTGGTTCTGACAAAA
Organism: Heterobranchus longifilis; assembly: GCA_028570985.1. Classification (NCBI taxonomy): domain Eukaryota; kingdom Metazoa; phylum Chordata; class Actinopteri; order Siluriformes; family Clariidae; genus Heterobranchus; species Heterobranchus longifilis. Next base: position 9,277 of record JAOVVB010056806.1, read on the forward strand.
AGTACTTCAGGATTACAGGTCAGGATACAAGTAATTTGGAGGTCTGCCTGCAGATATCTTAGGGACAGGGACAATGGTAGTCTTCATTAAGCAAATGGAAATCACCGCAAACATTCTTTGAGGACTGGGTGAAATATGATATATTTTTAGGGGAGAAATCAGAATGGAATTCTAAATGATACACAGAGAAAATACAGTAATGTTTAAACCGAAAATGTAAACGGTGTAGGAAGATCAGTAAGATGCGCTTTACATGCTGATGCAAATGGCAATCATGTAGCACTTATGTTAAAAAAATTCAACTTGGTGGAAAAAAAAAGTACTGAAAAATGGTAACGGTGTAGTAAGAACAGTAGGGGGCGTAGTACATACTGGTGCAAGCGGTGTCACGCTATAGGAGCTTCTGAATGTTAAAATATAAAAAATCCAGAATTAAATAAATGTCAACAAAACAGAAAAAGTTTTGGGTGAGATATGAGGCTCCTCTCTTTTTAGTCTAAGAGTACTTAGTGCGCTAAAATATGCTTGCTTGTTTATCCTTCAAACGCCAAAAGGGAGGTAAACTGTACTGATATACACCATCAGCTTTTGACTGTACGTTCGACGTTTATGTCTGAGCGCTGCCTTTGGAGATAATCCCTAAATCATTCCCTGCGCCATACACAGGAATCGAATTTAATGCTTTGAAAAACGTATAGTGTCACCGGATATTCGCTTTTAAAAGGCGGTTGTAGCTAAAGGACTGTGTAGGAGGGAAACAATTATGGGTGTAGTTTCTTATTTTCGCAAATATTAACACCGAAAATCCGAATATGCGAAAATTAAACCAACTTTAACCGCCGCTAATGTAAGTCACCCTAAAGCGGAAGCTGCTGTTTACACTGATAACACGTGTGCACGAGCTCTGCACGTAAACCTCACGTTAGAGCAATAACACACACTCCCAAACGTCTCCGTGCTGATGGGGTAATATTTTAACCCTGTGATAATTATGATGATGATGATGATCTGTGCAGCAGCACATGTTAAGGATAGACGATGATGTGAAAAAGAAACAATGTTAATCCCATAAAAAAAGCTCTGCACATGGTATATAGGTTACGAATAACAAGAAGCGCAAACAAGTGCGTTTTAAATGGATGGATGGACAGGGACAACAGGACAAAGCCAGAATAATGATGAAAGCTCAGGGTGTTTCAGACACATTCTTCCATAATAAGTCGGTTACGGCGGCTGCGCCTTCCGTTCCCAGTGTGTTTTCCCCCTGGAGCTCAGCCCTCTCTCTCCTCCTCCTCCTCCTCTCCTCCTCCACCTCCTCCTCTCTCCTCCCGCTCCATAAGCGCCCGGATGCAGACCCGCAGTCAGGACAACATGGTCGCTTGACTGAGCACAGTGTGGGAGAAGAGCGTGCTGGAATCTCGGCGGGCAGCTGGTACAGAAAAAAACCTGACCTTATCTCGGCCAGCTTCGTTTTCCTCCATTATAGCTGGCGACTAATTATTCTTGGACTTCATTCTCATTGCTAGGTGAGTTAAGTAAAAGTCGATTTGGAATGGATGTTGTTAAGTCGTCGATGTTTGAGACTGGATTAAAATTCACGAAATGTTTAAGTCATGAAGGCTTGGTATAATATGGCACGATGGTTCTTTCATTAGAGTAATTAGAGTCTTAGAAAAGGTGGTGTGTGTGAGGGAGAGTTTTGTCTTTGGGATAGGCTGAGGAACAGGAGAACAGCCTGAGGACGAACATGTTCGAACAGACAGCGTGCGTGTGTTTTTTATTTATTTATAATTATTTATTTCTGCTAAAACTGCATTACATTTGACAGCATTGAGATCACTGGGATTACACGTGACTGAACCGGGTTTCAGTGAGCAGGCGAGAGATTTCATGCGGAATCTCTGGGAAGTGAGACCTGACTGAGTGCTTAGCCCGCACTGGAGGAGCGCATGGACACGCTGTTGATGTTTGTAGTCGGAGAATGATATTACTGCCCGAGACACCGAACAGCGACGAGCTGTACGCGTTACCGGGTCCTTAAAGCGGTTTAAATAAAACATGGCTTCTTTCCAGTTTATAGTTAATAGGGTCTCACGCACGACTGTCGTTCATTTAAACGCTAGCTTAGATCACTCCCACCATCTGAACCCCCACACTACAGACAACCCATTTATTATTATTTTTCGCGGAAGGACAAATTGCGTCGAAACCAGTTTCCTTTCTAGTTAGTTCCATTATATTGGCAGCCTTGGTAACCGTAAGACTTGCCAGTTGAAGCACGCAGGGTACACGCTTCACATAGCTTAGAGAGCGTGTACAGCGACGTCAAAGTGTCACGTGATTTTTGTTGCTTCATCTTGGCGGTCGTGCTCTCACCTCAACCTGGCTGTAGGACTTCCGAAAATTCTGGACGAACTGAGCTATAAATCGTTTAAAGAGTCGTGTGAAACATTTACATTTTTAATTAAATCCCTGTCAGATATGTCAGTTTCTATATAAAGTAAATAGAATCTTATTTTTATCTTTTATTTCTTATTTTTCTTTTTATTGTGTGATGCTGCTTTGCGACAGTGACAATTGTTAACAGGGATTGAATTGAATTATTCCTCATTCACCTATGGCTAGTGACCGACTGTGTTTATATTCAGATTTAACTGACTCCAAGACTAGTTCTGATTTACACATTTCTCCAAAATGTTTTATAAAAAAAAAAAAAAAAGTTACATTTATATATGTTTGAAATCGACAGGGTAAAATGTCGCTGTTCCTGGGTGGTAGAAGCAACTTATTTGCTAAGTTTGTTTAGAATTGCAAAATTCTAAAATAAATCTGGAGAAAAAAAAGCATATCGGCACATTAATAAAAATGTGATACTTACAAAATCATAATACAAATCGAATCAGCACCCGGGTATCGTGATATCGTATCAGAAGATCCCTGATGATTCACATTTCTAGACTCCACCAAATAACCCTCTAATTTTCAAGCTGTTACATGCAATAAATATCTTGTTGCAATTGGAAGTGGGTGGGATATGTTAGGCAGCAAGTGAACATTTTGTCTCTGAAATTAATGTGTTCGAAGCATGAAAAAATGGGAAAGCTAAGTGACTTTGACAAGGAGCAAATTGTGATAAGTCGGAGCAACTCCAAAACTACAGCTCTTGTGGTATGTTCCCAGTCTACAGTGGTCACGACCTACCAAAAGGGCTCCGTTGTGTGCAAAGTTACTGCTCCTTTCCAGTGCTCTCTTGCTCATTATAAGTGTTGCACAATTCCATCAGAGTGCAGTGTTGCACTTCCTGCTAATTTAGGTCTTAAATAGTTGGTAAAAGCTCATACATTTACAATACCCACAGGGAATACATTTCCTTAAATAAGTTCATGATTTTGAAAGGCTTTGCATGAATGTTTTAATATTTTATAATTAGCACTTCTGGTAATAACTAAGACCCAGTGTGTTAAATTGTTTGTTTCAAACAGGTTTTAAACAGATTAGTGATCACATGGGGAAAGAATTTCCTATCCATCAGGGTGATCACAACTGTACCACATTTTCCATTCACCCCACATCAAGTCTCTGGTAAATTTTATAAGCCCTCGCGACCATCTTTCACTTGCACTAGACCTCCAAAACAGTGTGATCAACAAAGCGCCGTCACTAATTACGTAACTTGCACAATTTGTAAAGACCCATGTGAGAGTGACAAATATCTTCCTCTCTTGAGCTCTCACAGACAAGCAACAGAGTATAAAATAAATGAACAAATAAATATTTGCATGCTATTTAAACTCAACATGTCAGAGCTTCTTTGAACTTCACACACAAACATCCCTCCCTTACTAAAATGTATACGAGCACTTACCTTCCTGTAGCAAGGCCTATATTTGATAGTCAGCTATTGTTTATATAGCAAGGCTGTGCTCAGATAACAACTCGGGTATATCTTGGCACAGATGTAAGCATCAGAGTGAATACAAAAAAAAATAAAAACACCCTTATCCTGTCACAAGTGCAAGGAGGATCAGCTTAACCAGAATATGTGATTCTATTAGAGAAGGTAGATGTTAGTTAAACGTTAGGCTTTCTCATCTGCGTATAAAGGATTGAGCACCGCAGAGCTGAGCTATACTTCTAAAAACGAATGAGACAAAGTTTTCCACAATATGGATTATGAGTCATCTCCCACAGACCAGTCACTCCAGCCCCTGCTCTTTCTGCAATGTTCTGAATACCAGTGCTCTCACCGAGGCCTTGTGTGTATCCCTGACAACACTGTTCTGTCAGTGTGGCTTTCCCACAGAGGGCAATCTGCCCATTTTTCTGACCTTTTCCTTTGCTCTAAGGCTGATAATGCATTGCTATATGATGAATGTTTTGGAAAATGTAATCCGCGTTTATACTGTATTAAGCATGATAACACCGCAGGAAGTGCATTTTATTAAAGCATCATGTAAGCAAATATTTATTTTACAAGTGATATATTTGCTAACCGGAAATGTTGTGGTTAAAATGATTCAATGACTCTAAACATAGAAAATGCCTTAAAAGCCTGAGAATATGGAGCGTAATTACTTTCCAGTCGAAGAATTCTCGTAGGACTAGACATAACCTCTAATGAGAATACACTAGTGAGAAGGTTCACTTAAGTGTGTTCCAGGCAATAAGTTTGTTTTGAACTTTTAAGCTTAACAAACATGTTATAATGTCAGAACACAAAGTAAGGGATAACCTTCATGGATTTAAGCCAAAATTACTGTAAACGTTGCCAATGATGACCCTATTCTATGGGAAGGTGTGCTATGGCATAGCTCTGAAAATTAATTAGAATTATCCATCACTCAATGTTGTCAGTATTTTTCTATCACCAAGGGAAATGTATGATACTTAAACTACCTGTGCTAAATATATATGATATTTGATACTTTATATAAATTTGAATCTGAATTTCAGGTTGCTTTTCATGTGCTAGTACCATGCAAAAGAATATGAGAGAAAATTTAAATACTGCAAAGCGATAAAAATTACAGTAGTCACAGTATTGTTAAAATGTAGCAGTACCAATAGATGGCAAGAATTGCTTTCAGTTTTGAATAATATATACAGTGGGGAAAAAAACTATTTAGTCAGCCACGAATTGTGTAAGTTCTTCCACTTAAAAAGATGAGAGAGGCCTGTAATTTTCATCATAGGTATACCTCAACTATGAGAGACAAAATA
>JAOVVB010056823.1:0-14495 GCA_028570985.1 Heterobranchus longifilis
AGCAAACCTGAAAAATGTAAACACGCATTCAAGCCCCTCTCTCTTTTTAATTGTTGTCTGTGAGCTTCTGTAAAGCTGCTAGTTCACATTATAAAAATGCTCAGTGTTGTTACAGTAATGAACCTTGATCCATGTCTCTAACTATGCCGTGTTGGGTCCTGGGATTTGAGGGAATTTGACCTGGAAAGTCTTGAAAAGTCATTGAAATGGATATTTAAGAAGGTGTGGGAACCCTAGGTACATACAAATTGTTTCTTAAGAACAAGACCAAACTGTACATATTTCTCATTTACACTTGGCTGAAATACGATCATAATGCGAGCCAGACCACCTCCAGTTTTGGTCTGACCGGTTGATAGCAGTCTTGTTGCAATAAGTGCGTTTATACCTTGTATTAACATCTGCTTTTCCTTATCAGATGAGATGTCCAGATACATGCCAGGTATACATTTTCTCCATGTCTCTACAATGTCAGACAATAGTGAAAAAATATTTCTCAAGGTGATGCATTCAAGTGTTGTCTGCCCAGTCTCCAAAGATATTTAATTTACAATGATATGAAACTGAGAAAAGCAACACATTCTCACATTTCAGAAGCTGTAAAAAGTAGATGTTTGATAAATGGTTAAAACAATTGAATTGGTCATCAAAATTGTTGTCTATTAATCTTTTGTCGATCAAGCTAATTGTTAAATCAACTAATCATTTTAGCATTAAATTATACATTTTCTTTTTGGAAAGCAAGTAGCACATTTTCTTGCAAACGCTGGTCAAAGCTGCTCAGTGGAGCCATGATACACAGCTGGTGTTATTTGAAAGATGGATTTATTTTTAATTTAAACACTAAAAAGAAAACTATATATATATAATATATCCATAGCGTTGCATGCCAGTACATCAGCATCTGCTGAATATTCAAGGTTCATCATGAATATTACAACAAGCAAGTCCTTTGAGACTTTAGATAAGATTTTATAAATAAATGAACTTTTAACTCCGATAAATTGACTTCACTCATTTATGCACATTTATGCAACATCCTTTGTGAGCCCCCACAGACAGTTTTTCAGTGCCTATACTGCATGCAGTCTCATGCAATTCAAGTAGTGCGACCTTCAGCTGCTCATAAGAACTACTTAAAACTTCCATCAAACTGACTATAATCCTTCAATTCAATCTCAAGCTGTAATCCATAAGAGTTTCCCTTTTTCTGCACAGAAAAAAAAAGCTTACATGTTCTTCTCCTAAATATCTATTTGTGTTGTCAATTTGTCCACTAATATCTGGTGTTCTGACCACTGATTTGTACAAAGACACACACATTTGGCTTTAAGTGATTCTCTTAGGGCTTTTTGTCATTGAAGAGGCATCTTTGCATGTCATCAGAAAAGGGTTTGACCCAGCAGGAACAGTCAAGCTTCTCTTGCTCTGTACATCAAGTAGGATGTCTAACTACATACAAGCACTTTTTGTTGTAATACTGGTCTTATCCATGGCATGCATGGAAGCACACATCAGTTAAGGGAGCATTAAGCAGTCAATGACCTTTGTCGAACTCTATCAGCTACCAGTACAATCTGCCTGTTTCCTCAGGCTTTCACGCACTAACCCCACTTCTATTTAAATGACTCAGAGAAAACATGAGAAAGAGGGATTTTACAGCAATTTTACATGGATCATTCACAAGGGAACTCAATAAAAATCAGTCAAAGCTTGTCTATTGTATACGGAGTGTATTGCAGTAGGTATCTTCTTATGAATGAAACTCTATTAGCTTTCATGGAGATTAAATGCAAAGGCCTGTGAAGTAATTAAGTAATTTAGATGCTCATCAGTCTTTATTTCCACGGTTAATTTACCTATAGATTGATTAATATGAGAATTCATTAATGGGACTAAATAGGGCGCCACCTTTACTCTGACTGTAAAGGACCTTGTTTAAAGCTTACTTTGCAAATAAAGCTTGACTTGAATGAATTAGTGGTGTTATGGGGCCTGTAATTCTGCACAGAACAGCTCGAACACTATAGAAGTAATACACCAATATTATGTTGCACGAACAAATACACAAATGCATTGCTCTGTATCACTTACAGGACACGTAAGTTATAGGACATTCAGCGGAAGGGAGAAAAAGTCAATGTCATTGCTCCTGGTGGAGCTGTGATTCTTTTAAGAAATCCTGATCCATATAAAGAAGCATTACAGTGATTAAAGGTGATAAATTTCAGGTTCCATTAAACTGATCGCAGCATTTATAGTTGAGCCATCCTTTCTTTAATCAGCCTCCTTGCCTTGATTTGTTCCTTTCTGGTCCCATAGGGAACATGATGTAGCTGAAATAATCTCCCTTTGATTGAGAACGCAATCTCACCACAACATCCACTTTGTACCACACATTCTAACACTTTGCATCCTAGAAGAATGTATTATTGTAACCACGGATGATCGATCTTTTCATCGAAGTCTTGACAAGGAAGTGAATGAGCAGATTTTCCAAAACATCAAACTTCTGTATTTAAATTTGAAAGTTCACCTTTGACCTTAGAAACAGTAGCTCGGTTTGGTAGCTGTTTTAGAGCTGATCTACAGTTTTTTTATTGTACACATTAGAGATGTAACGACATGAAAATTTCATATCACGATTATCGTGACCAAAATTATCACGGTTTATCAGTATTATCACGGTATTGATAAAATGTGCTGAAGAAAAGTTTATCTCCTACGTAGGAGATAAACTTTTTGGCCAACACTGTATGAAAAACTTTTTTTTTTCACCTCGCTTCCATACTTTTGTGTGTTGAGTCAAGTCATCAGAAATGAATTGGTGGTGGGGTCTTATTTGCTGCAGCAACATTTGTGATTAAAGCTATTAATAGCTATAATACTTAGGAAAATAATAATATATTTTTTAAAAACAACATGTGCATTTACAAAGGCTACAGAGTAACAATTGACATTGATGGGACCGAACATTGCAGTGGGTGATTGAAGGACAGATGCAATACCTCGCACTGGAGTCCTCATTAGTTTTTTAGTTTTTCCATCAGTCAACCTGTGAAGCAATTCATACCACAAATGCCATAGAACATATTTTGTTCCAGCTTTCGGCGATACATATATCCTGTTGGGATCTTCACAGGAGGCAGCTGAGAAAAATGTAAACTGCAGTGCTTTGGAGTTCCTCTTAGCAACATGCACGTCTATCAAAGCACACATGCTGAGGCGTATTTCTTTGGTATTCAGTAGTGAAATCCACCTGGAATATAATCAGATGGGGGACATTTTGCTGGTCTACTCTACGTCAGGTGAGAGCTTTCTTTTGATGGTGCAACATCACAGAATGAATCATCCACATTCATGTCATTATTTTTAAGCAATTCACAAGAGCATTTGAGCTATGTAAAAAACTACCACATATCATGAAGATACTTAAGCATTTTTACATTAGAGGAATGCTGTGTTTTTAATAGCTGATGCTCACACTCCCATTGCCTCAGGGAAACTGTAATGGCAACATCTTAAAAATGTTATTTTAAAACCTTACCTGCACCACAACATCTGCAGATACTTTTTTTTCCCTTGAGTAACACCTACACACAACCCAGTTTAGGTTTTGCATAGGTCTACATTTTCTGCCGGACATTTCATCGGAGTTTTGAATTGTCAAGTAGCCAATAAGCATAAAGGAATCAGAGCAAACATTTAGCGCTGAAATTCTTAAAGTTATAAGAAAATGTATCTAGAATTGCATTTCTTCCATATCTACAGCGTATGTTGGAATACATGTGACCTACTGTGCAAAGCATTTGATATTACTGAAAATATCAAACAAGGACTAAAAATCACCAATGATTGTTAGGACTTTTCTTTTTAGAAGGACCAGCTTTTCCTCTGTGACAAAGCAGAGCCAAACAAACCCAGTGTCTGAACCAAATAAACATACAAAAATGTTGGTAAAGAAACAACATAGAAACAATTTAGAAGCAATGGATGACATTTCTAAGTGGATAATCGATCAAAATGAGCTTTCAATTTCAATTATCAAAATCAAAAGCAGGATCAGGGAGGGGGTCAAGTTTTAGTGACTGTATGTAATGTCTCCTCCAAAATGTTTGCGAAGGGAAAATTAAATTAAACCAAGACAAATTGGTCACAGAAAAAGCAGGATCAGCGATTTAAATAAATTATTTAAATTTGACCATATGGCCTGAGTGTGGTACATTCCCCCATGGCAGTCATATCACACTTGATACCATGTAGCCTCTCTTTTTAAATAAGAATTTGGAAATGTAAATGACAGTTGTCAGGGCCCAAAACCATCAGTCTTGATCTTTACAATTCAAGACTCTTTAGTCTAACAATGGCATAGCCGTCAGTGCTAAAAAAAAAAGTTTAAATCGAAAAGTGAATCGAATTGTGGCCTTAAAATCAAAAGTCTAATCAAATCATGGATTTGGGGAATCATAACACCACTACAACATATATACTGTAAGTAATGCACATTAAGTTCCCTGTAAATGATTAAAAAAGATGAATAGATTGGTACAGGAAATTAATCATCCACAAATCTGATAATCAATGAATTGTTCAAGCAAAAGGGTCATCATTGGTTCAGCTTCTCAAGTGTGATGTTTGACTTTCTAATCTTTGGTATTGGACTGCTGGTTTGACAAAACAAGCAACTCGAAGCCATCAGCCATTTCTAAACCCTTTCTTTTGGACATTTAATAGACTAAATGATTAATCAGTCAATTGAGCAAATAATTGAAAGATTAATCGATAATGATAATAATTATTAGTTGCGGCCGTACTGACATTTCTCATATCCAGCTGGACTGTAGAACACAGCCAAAGCTCTTTGAGTTTGAGCTCAAATAATCACCTTGTGTGATCGTTGATGGAGCGTAGCTTTTTAAAGCACCAGTCCCAGTGGGTTTTTTGGCCTGTCAGCACTATCACCTCCTCCGCCACCCCAACCAGGAAATTACACTTGTCAGCACCCTGACTGGAGTCTGCTGGATTTGGAGAGGAGGGATCAAAGCCACTCAGGGCACCAGCACATGGCCACTGGGCCCCATTAACACTTCCTCTAACTTAAATTTCTCTCGCCCTTCTTTCATCTTCAAAAGACCTGTCTCATCCAATTATTTTGCGCTGTCCATGGCAACAGATTTGATGGGACACAATAGCATCAAGAGGGTAAATGCAAGGAATATGGAGGATAGAGCCAATGGTTGTTCTAAGGAATCTGAAACATGAATAAAATCGTGTGGTGAAGTAAAAGTCTGTCCACAGGTATTGGATGCTGATGCATGGTTGCATCTAATTATGTTAACAGATCTTTTAAGAAAGGCTTCAACATCTTCGTCATGATGGCTGTGTTGCAAGAAGTCCTCCATATCATACGACCACGTGAGTCGTTTGTTCCTACCCTCTAATATGACCCATGCAAGCGTTTCCTAAATTACCACCCCTAGCGGTGGCAGGAAATATTGGAGTGTTTTGCGTCCTCATACCTAAACATCACAGTCACGGTTTTAAACACGTCATTAACATTGTGAAACAGTCGCAGTTTGGTTAGGTTTAGGCTCAAAAACTAACTGGGTAGGCTATATGTTTCAGAAAACTACTTACTTAGGGTTAGAAAAAGATAGTGGTTTGGGTTAAAAACAGTGCCTTACTTCACTTCTGTGCCTACATACATGACATAATTACGCATGTAACGCAGAATGTGACGTAGTTCCATTCCTTACCTAAAGTTAAAATAGCACGCCATTTACTTTTAGTCTCAAATGGGACACCGGTCTGGGTCTCCTGGGTCAAAGTCCTATGTTCATCCACCACCCCTCCCGTCCACCCTAATCGGTCTTTCTCATCTTAATACTAAGTTAGTAAGTGACTTCCTGCTTTGCTCCCCTCATAATTACTATGGCCACCAGAGGGCGCCACCTAACAAGCAACATAAATATGGGTCGTAATTGATGCTTGTACAAACGGTCTATCCTGTCATGGAGGACAGTCTATTCTCTTTCTATGCCTGTCAATTTAAAAAGTAGCGCTAGGCATATAAAGAAAGAATTGGACGGATAAAAGTACAAGATTCTACTCTTTTCTGGAATGGACTTTGGAGTTTGAAACGCATAACCTGACAAGCATCATCTATCACATTTTCTTATCTTGCAGTGCTGTCAACAGGCTTCTTTAAAAAATGATGAAACTGCCCTCAGGTCCAGGTGCTATCAATGTCTGGAGAAGCTTCTCAGGGAAGAAAACTGTGCTATTAATAAGACGTGTTGGTCTTATAGTGAAAAGGGAGAAACACCAAATGGTCAAAAACACCAATCCCCCACTGGGGTGTGTCATCACTTTATGAGATTGTTGTGATGGAGTGGCGTTGTTAACACAAGAATGCAGTCGCTTGTGTTTTGATCGGAACCTTATGTGCCTGACAAGTTCTCCAGCCAACTATGTAGACACTGCCGTCACGCTTGAAGCTTTATTCGTTCAGACTTAACCTACAGACATCCTGACAGCAAAAGTGAAAGTGGTGTTTAAAGCTGCCCTAGGTAAGATTTAAATGTAAAGCTACACCTGTCTTAAGGTTAAAGCACAGGAATGTAAGAGTGTAGAGGAAAAAATCAATTGAAATGTTGGCATGGACACTGAATGGATATCCTTATTAACAGGATTTGATGAGTCAAAGCTTGACAGTGAGTTGCTGAGCAATCTCTTACAGCAGTGAACAAGCATGCTGTCTAGTGAAAGCAATATTAGATTCCAAACCACCCGTTCAAACCCTAAAGCTCTATCACATTAAAATACATACTGAATTTCTTCATGGTGCCTGAAAATGCTGTGTTAATAACTTATAAAACATTGCTTACAGTCAATTACACCCTATCTTAAAAAGAAATCTAATTGGGATTGAGGTCAAGGCCTCAGTGTAATTATGAGGATGTATGCAATTATATGTGCAAACTTTATGTGAAGTGCAAGAAACTTGGGAGTTCAGATGGAAGTCCAAGGTTATAAAGGGCACACAGGGGAAATTAATGGACCAGGTGTTGATAACTTATCATTCTAAAGTATTTTGAAAGTTTTAAAATGGTTTGACTTTGCACAAGTTATATACCTGAATAGGCCGACATTTACAGATGTGCCAGGTGACACATTACTTTATCCACAAGACAACCGATCATGACTAAGCCAGCCAGTGCTGTGCAGTGACATTAACATGACTGTTCACTGTGATTACCTTCATTAAATGGTTTGAAAACAACACCAGGCTGCTACAGTATAACCATACAGACCTCTACACACATCAGACTGGTTGGTTATAACTCCGCTCAGCCAGACAGTTATCCATTCTCCATTCTCCGTTCTTGGCGGAGATGGGCGGGATAGCATTACAGTGTTTCAGTGATTTTACTGCATAAATTAGCCTAGCTGATTTCCTACTGCACCACAGTGAATTTCAGCATGCATGCATGTTTTTTCAGCCTAAGATTGTTGAAGCAGCAGCTATTATTGGTAGCAAGAGCAACAAGTTAGCGGACTGCGCTGCACTGCAAAACATGTCTTTCAGTTTAATTAAAGGCATTCATTCTGTTATTCTACAGTATGAAAAACAAACAACGAATATCCAAATCCCAAAATTGAAAACTGAATACCTACCCAACGAACAAATATCCAAATAGTCGAATATTTGGGTCCAGCCCTACTAATTAACACATCATTTCGTGTTTGTTAAATGCACAATGCACACAAACAAATACATAATTTCGCTGTTTTACTGAAGGTCATGGGCCAAACTATTTTTTGGCTAGGACCAGTTGCCAGGCAACCAGCTGAGACCCCAACTAGTCTCTTACATAACCCTTTGTATTTTGCACATCGCAAAATGTCAAACTACTACTTTAATGCCAATCTGGAGACAGGATGCACTTGTGGGCGGACAAACTCTCCAACAGACCGATTAACTAGTGCAGTGCACGGTTTATGGGTACTCTTTAGTTTATCTGTTGTGAAGAAATCAAAACACTTGACTTCAGTTTCTAAAAGAAGTTGATTTTATTCAGCCTTTTTAAATTCTTCTGCATTCATTTAAGTTATCAAGGTAAAGGCTCTCCATTATGAAAGCGGTCAGCTATACCAATTACATAATATTTTTATCAAAAGAAAACATGAATCTCATAAAAAAATATCAAAACATTTATATGAGAACACTGTACATTACAGTACAAAGTCCATTTCAAGGTTAATAATTGCTTTCATATTAAATGTTTTCAATTTCAGCATAAGAGCCAGTATCGGGTGTTACTGTGTAGTGGTCGAATGCCGAGTGTTAAAAGGCATAAGTCCTTCATGCTGTTTGTCATGGAGAATTTTTAACCATGGGAGATTGTTGTGCAGACAAGACATGGTAATTATTATGGAGGAGCACGGCCACAACACAGCGCTTATTAAATTACTCTGGACCATGCGTTTACTTCAGATTTAGGGATGATAAAAGATGTGTGTCCTGTGGGCTGAAGACTAATCATTTCAAGTGAAGTGAAGGTCATGTTTGGTTCAGTGTGAGCTCCAGCCGCAATTTTTTCAAAGGAAAAAAATCACTTCTTTGCCTTTTTTGATATACCTGCTACATTACACACTGGCCTTAGCTTTGTCATATTTCTGTCTTGCTACATTTCATGTTCATTTGTATGGCTCTTCATCACAGTCTCAGACGTCCTTGAGACTCCCCGCCCTTAGGTTGTGGTTTTCAATGCAACTCTTCAGATGCGCCAGATCGGAACTCTGCTGTGTCCGCATGTGTGTGTCCACACTTAGACTCAGTTCCAGCTTTCGTTACTAAGGGCCTTTTCACACCTGAAAGTCCGAGCCAAGGTCCGGACCAAGATTCATGTTTTTGTTACACTGTACACATTTGATCCTGTTAGTTTTGGTTTCACATTGCAGTTATAGGAGCGCACCAAAGAACTATAAATGACATACTTCCGTCCTGTCGTCATCACCTACATGAGCTGCGTCTCCCGATACTTGTAATAGATTGGTTTGTAAACAGGCTTCCCCGTCCCCTTGCTGATTCCTGCTCTCCTCATGCGGCTCATTTTGTTTTGTTGCGTTGTTTAGAAGCAACACACAGGAACTTTACTTCGGTGGAGGAGCTGCAGTGTTTATTCAGAGACAATGACCATGGTTTAGTTTGGTCCGGACCAAGACCAGACCGAGATCACCTCTTCACCGTTGGCTTCACTTTTCAGACGCGGAGGCTCCGTCCATCTTTTTTATACAGTCTATGCTTTTTTATTGAAGAATAGCCGCTAACAAAGCTCCACTAATTCGGTGATAAACACATTTAATTTCCTATAAATTCTTCATGATAATTGTCCCTGTTTTTTTGTCATTTTAAAGCTTCTATTGTGAAGTAGCAAAATCAGGAAATGTTGGGTTTTCATCAGCAGTAACTTAACACAACTCCTACAATATACAGCTGAAAAGCGAACATGTTGAAAAAATAATAATAATAATAATTAAGTGTTTTCTACCAAACATGGTTTGACCACATGTGAATATTCAGAAAACCAAGCATCCATGTTTACTTTTTTAAAAACGTATCTTGTATGACTATGATTTGGTTAATCAAAAATAATTTATTTATTTATTTATTTTTAATATATTCTGTCTCTTGTGGTATGTTAAGGAAAACCATATCCTGAGTGAGGCTTTAATGCTTTAATAAATAATCTGTGTTGGAGCCATTTCTCTGCTTTCTAACACTACATTAAGATGTAGATACATTCATGTACATATATAGCATAAAACATTACCATAACATGTCTTTGGGGGCTGATGAAGTCATTGATCTATTATTCAGTAATTATTTGGCCAGTTCTTGGGATTTTTCAAAACTCACATTCTGGCCCAGGAGAGACACCCACGGCCAGCTACACTGCTACATGCCAACTAGTCTCCCATAGCCTGACCTCCTCCGCTGTGTCAGTGCTGAGGAGATAGCAGACACAACTTATCATTCTAGGGGAAAGGACATTCTGACTTGTTTGTATTTACTTAACCCAATCACAACTAGGGCTGGGTACCGAACTTCAATCACTTATGGCACCAACTGAATTGCCTTGATACTATCGAGTATAGAAAAATGCCTTGTCATTCAATACAACATTTCAATATCTAAGGAGTAAATCCCATCAGTGTCAGTGAACCAATAAGCAAGTACCAAGATCTTATAATGCTGGTGATTGGCTGTCTAATGTTCCACATCATAGTGGCATGCACGAAAAACATACATTACACAGAGAGACCGTTACGTAATATGTAATGTTGTAATTTATTTTTGTTAAAATGTATTTTTTAAAATTGGTATTGAAGTCAAGGTATCGATACCAGTATCGAAGAAATTCTGAATGATACCCAGCCATAATCACAATCGTCTTGGGTGGTGCTAAACCTGGGATGCAGTAACGGTGCCCTTGCAAAATAGATTGTGCAGATGGCGTAAGGGGAGGAGAATGCCCAATGGCAGGCTTTGTACCCACACTGTGCATCCTGTGAGCCAGACTACATGCCGACAAACCCAGGGGCCAGTGACTTCCCAGCAAAATACTTTTGGTACAAGCTGGCAACCAAAAAACATGATAATGACTGTGATAATGCTGGCATTTCCTCTCCATTGTCAAACATAATTTAATGGTTTGTGTCAATTAATTGCAGGCTCATATTGTAAGTGGATGAGAGAGGCGGAAAAGCTAGATATCTTAGACAATAGCTATTGAACTGTTCCTGCTCATCACTGATAGATGTTGAGAAATGTCACAGAAGAAATTATGCGTAACTCAATATGCAATGCATTCAATCGGGTTACTTACAAAGGGAGGGATCCATTTTTCATGCATTTCTCTTTGGTCTCTTTCTCTTCTATGTTTTTTTCTCTTTGCCCTTCATCGCTCCCTTCCTCATGTGTTTTTTTCTGTCTTTTCATGTCATTCTCTTTCACATATAATCCAATCTATCATCAGACATGTAAAATAATTGCAAAATAATGTTTCAAAAGGAGAGCTTAAATTTAGGGAGTAGGCATTGTGGTCAACCTTTAGGCCAGTTTGTGTAGCAGAAGACAGGTTCTACTCCTGTGTGAGTTTATCAGAATATCCATACCCTGCCTTCACTTCGGTCAGGCAGCAGGTCAATATTGTAGAGAAATTGGCTGGATTTCTCTATTAGTGACATTGGAGTTTATGTTTTTATTTATTTATTTATTTATTTTTTAAATAAAAATAACGTCCCTGGATATATTCATCTGGCATTCGGATCATACATTAAAGTGCATTAATTAATATACCGTACTTTGTACTTATAGTTACACTCCACCACTGTTAATATAAATACATTTCATAATTGTTATTTTTAATTCTAGTCAATGCATTTTTAATGATTGCAGTTGTGATGTAGTCTGTCTGTTCAATACAAATACTGATTACTAACAAATACTAATATTTTTAACATCACAATTCATAATTAATCTGGAAAGTAAAGAGCAGTTTTGGGGTACACATTCCATTTTTTCAATGATTAAGACATATACTCTGAATAAGGTGCCAGAGTGCATAAAACAGCATCAAAATAGAGGTTGTTTATGATTTTTATTTTTAATTCCCGGGGGATGATGCCCCTGGACCCCCTACAGAGTGCTAAGCCCCGAATGTCCTCAAATCCCTGGCTCATTGCATCACTACACAACCAAAACAAAACAAACACAATTCCTTGTTTATTCTTCCTTGGGCACAAAAAGTGCAAAAATATTTCAACTTGAGCACAAAGTTTTGGTTATCCAGAGTTGTGTGGCCCCAGGAGTGTACTGTCCAGAGAGAGGGTCACAGCAAACATCCCTACAGTCCAGGAACTCGTCCCAGACTGGAAGCTAACTCCAGCAGTCAGAACACATAGAAAATTAACTTCACAATTTGTGAACCTTGTTCAGTAACTGAGAACTTAGATAGTCTGACTTTTTGAAAAAAGTAGCTCCATTGATCTCTGCATTCACTCCACATGTGTTGTAACCAGTTGATAGATTTTCTTCATTGATCCACATAGGGGTCCATTTCTTAGCTCTACAATACATATAATCATGTGAAAATATCGAGCCACTGTATATTGTTACACCCCTACTACCCAGTTCTTTTTGTTTATTACCAATTGCTGTTGCCAGAAACATAAGATCCCTGACTTTCTGTGCAGATTTTTCCTGTGGTAATTGCACCAATGTGTTTAGAACAAAACACGTTTCCATGAACTCAACAGGTAGTGTGTAATATCCTTCAGTTATTTTGTAAATGGACTTTAGACCACTAAATTCCTTCTTGAACCTGTGATTGGAGCTTTTGTCCGATGCAAACGTCCCTCCTGACTGTTATGAAAGACTGCTCAAATATGCTTTGTATGTAATTGGACTAGAAAACAAAGCTTTCAGGAATCAAGACTGCCTTCATTGTATACTGTTTTTCTGCCCCAACCCCTGTGCAGTGGGATCAATCACACAGGCAGAAAGGACAGACAACAGGCAAAACCAATAAAGGCATCAGTCTTCAGAACATAATGCATGGATTCTCTACAGAGCCAAGTTGTTAAAATGTTCCATCAATCCACATAATGCAGGCTGCCTTGTCGGGAACATTGTAATTAGAGCCCGACCGATATGGGATTTTTGAGACTAATACTGGTTTTAGAGTGGGGAAATTCACAGATTACTAATATAGTGGCCAATATATAGGGTTTTTGAGCTGGAATGAAAATAGACCTTTTCTATGTGGATTGTGCAGCGATTTTGCACCGATATGACTATATGCAAAGGTAGTTAGAAGGCCGCAGAAGACAATTTATGGGCCTCTTTTGCCTTTATGATATTAAAGATGGAGATTAACAGGAAAGGGGTGAGAGAGAGAGAGAGGGGGAGAGAGAGAGAAAGAGAGAGAGAGAGAGAGAGAGAGAGAGAGAGGAGCAAAGCAAAGGGCCGCAGATTGGACTTGAACCCTGGCCGCTGCGGTCAGGACTCCCCAGAAGCCTGCTATCTTAATCAAATAACATTATTAAATAATATTTAACAATATTATACATTATCATTTATAAATTGTCAACCAATTCTAGAAATGAACACTGAAAAAACAAACTGATTTTTCAATCGCAGCAATAAAACAGTGGAATTATATCCCCCAAAAGATTAGAGTGTATTACTTTTAGTCCGTTTAAAACCAATGTTAAAAAAATGATGGAAAGACAGACAGTCATGTTGTCATAAAGGTGTGATAATGTCTCTTTAAATACATACATGTGTATTTATGAATGTTAAGAGGAATTATCTGCATTATTATTATTATTATTATTATTATTAGTAGTAGTAGTAGTAGTATTAGTATTATTATTATTATGACATTGTTATATGTGAATAATATGGACAGATGAAAATTAGCATTGTGATATAACTGGTGTAATATATTCATTGTACATTGTACCTGTTTTAAATGAATCAATACATGAAAAAAGAAAAGATTAAATACTTATGAAATAAAATAAATAGCTAAATAAACATCAGTACTGTATGTTCAGTACATAATGACACCATCTCTTAATCACCTCAAGCATTGTTTTCTGCATTATATGTTCTGTAAAAAAGTTTTCAGACAACGTATTCGCTGATACAGATATGTCTGTGATCGGTCTGGCTCTAATTGTAATCTCATTAGCACTTTTGAAAAATGTTTCACTGCCAACGATGCCAGGCATAGTCATGTGGTCCGATGCACACACGGGTAAACTCAAGGGAGATACAGAGATAATGTACTTCATAAAAGGACCAAAGACCTTAACACACACAGCAAGCAGTAGACATAACACACTGTTCTGAAAAGAGCTTCTGTGCCCAAATATCCATGACAGAGGTGTAACACTATGTTGCAGTATTTTTGATATGATTCCAAATATAACATGACACTCTCATTGCCTTTTTTCTGGCTGAGAGATTCAAGGCTTCAAGGTTGAGCAAATTAATTTAAGAGTCACTATGTGTTTAGCTGTAGCTTTTCTCTGCCCCATTTACGATATTGAATGAGGCATCAGTGTGGTTTTGCCAGCTGACATAAGTGTGTGTGTGTGCGTGCGTGCGTGCGTGTCATTCACTGTAATTACTACGAAAAGTAGTGCACTGTAATCCGTACGTAACCCACGTAATTGTGAGCCATGAGGCCCAGCTTGTTATGTGGCATGTTGACATTTTATTTGTAGAAGCGCCCTCCAGTGGCAGCAGACGGTAGCAAACCACTATACAGTGTGCTTAAAACACTGAAGTGAGGCGTCGTGGTTTGAAAGACGCCAAAGCACGTCCACGGCGGGCGGGAGGGGAGGAGGACAGCTCAATCACACACAGGACCCAGGACCCAGGACCCAGGACCCAGGACCCAGGACCCAGGACCCAGGAC
>JAOVVB010056829.1:0-14495 GCA_028570985.1 Heterobranchus longifilis
ACGACAAATTAACATTTTTCAATTGAGAACCTAAAATAATCAACCTTCAAAAAATGGTTGAATGGAATTAAACATTTTAGGTTAAACTGACTGTAATATTTACACTAAGTTAATAAAGACAACTTAAAATAATTAGGTTTGCACAACATTCAGAAAATAGTTTGCATGGCTTTCAGATGCAGTTGTGGTCATTGAAAATGATTTCTGGTCATATGTTTCGCGTGTTTTCAACTCACAATGTCCCAATGATGGCGTTCCTCAGGGGGCTATGGTGGTCAAGGACCCGGAGGAGTCGGTCCGGGAGGAGTCGGACCCGGAGGAGTCGGACCTGGAGGAGTCGGACCCGGAGGAGTCGGACCCGGAGGAGTCGGACCCGGAGGAGTCGGACCCGGAGGAGTCGGACCCGGAGGCTACAGGCCCAGCACCTTCGGCCCGGGCAGTGGTGGACTGGGAGTCGTACCTGGAGGTGTTGGGGCCGGTAAGACAAACATGGCTGGTTGACATTATTATCTGTAAAGTCTAACACGTTTTCCATTGTGTTACTGTTGATTTAATGGTTGTGACTTTTCTTCTTACAGGTGGAAAACCTCCAAAAACAGGTAAGACTTCCAGGTCCGCCTGTTTCAGGTCCCCATGATGGCGCTGAAAAAGTATATCAGATTTTTCTTCTTCTTCATCTCTAGGAGGCTACGGAGGTCGTGGAGGAGTGAGCGGAGGGTTTGGAGCAGGACTGGGACCGGGCGGAGTTGGTCCTGGTGGTTTTGGACCCAGTGGTGCTGGTCCTGGAGGATATGGAACTGGGCCCGGAGGAGTTGGTCCTGGTGGTGCTGGTCCTGGAGGATATGGAACTGGGCCCGGAGGAGTTGGTCCTGGTGGTTTTGGACCAGGTGGCCAAGGCACAGGCATGGAGTTGTTTTTTTTTGTCTCCTAAACATATTTAATGATAAATATTAAAATATTCCAAGGTTTTGTTTTTGTTTGGAAAACAAAACATCACAACACACTCACTGAGCACTGGGACGATATGACAAATGTCACGATTATCCTGCCAAAATAATTGTGATTTACGATATTATCCCGTTTTGATTTGTTGGGACTTTTTTCTCAAAACATTCCGACTTTTTTCTTATAAAATTGTGAGTTTTTTTCACGAAACATTCTGCCTTTTTTCTTGTAATATTACGACATTTTTCTCTAAACATTACAACCTTTTCTCAAAACATTAATACTTTTTTCTCTAAACATTACAACTTTTTTTAAGAAACAAATATTAGTATAGCATCCCAGATATTGCAGTCAATTTGTGAGGATATTCACAATTATCGAGATAATGGAAATTCATGTGTTTTTATTGCGATCCACGATAAAATCCATTATTGTCCCATCCCTTCTGAGTGCATCATTTTCCTCTCACATTAGAATGAGATAGCTATGTAAAATATGTCCAAGTTTCAGTTAGAGTGGGATAATTCATAACTGCTAGTATTGCTGCACACTTCTTTAATAACACTGTTGTATTATTAAAATCTAGTTTAAAATTTGAGTAAGCTCATGACCTACTAGAACTGCAATGGTTAGTCGACTAATCGGTCGACAGAAACATAATCGCCTACTATTTTGACACTCGATAAATCGTTAAATTAATTTTTCATGCAAAAATGGCAGAAAATGCTGTTTTCAGCTGTTTTTTCTGTTTTATATCATATGAAACTCAGTATCTTTGGGTTTTGGTTTGACAAAACAAGAACTTTATACCTTGGACATTTTTCACTATTTTCTGACATTTTATAGACCAAACGGTTAATCAAGAAAATAATCGGCAGATTAGTCAATAATGAAAATAATCGTTAGTTGCAGTTTTATTACCTACAAACAGCCTGCTACGTTTACTTGCATCGTGTGACATTCACAATAAGAGGAAGTTCTCTGCTCTGCACACATGGATCAGTGTTTCAGCCCCCGTACTGTAAATATTGTTCCTCTGTTTGATTCAATCAGCAGGATAAGGATTGCATACATGTACCATTATTTCATTTCCTCATTACCTCAAGGTTATAAGCTATTGTTGAGGGGCCACCCTCTCCACACACACATACAGTGATAAAGTCTAATGCATGAGGCATGGCAGGTCCCTGATAAAGGACGGAAGTCATCACGTCAGTCAGAAAGACTGATTTGCTTTGGAATTTCAGGCCTCTCTGTTTTTCCTCCCCGAAACATGCGAGTTGTCGGTGCAGGATGAGGAATGTTGGTGATAATATCCAAACGATCCTGAGAGGTTAAGCCTCAGTTTCGTGGAACCTTTTGAATTCCACCGGTGGGTAGAAAATGGGTCAGTGTAAGCACAGGAAACAGACTCATATGTCACACTTTCCAGTTTACCAAAAGTCTGGCCGTCTCTCAGCCAAACACATTTTTTCATCCATGCCGCACAATAATGCCCACAAAGTGTGTTTGTGTTGCCCTGCTCCACCCGAAGAATAAGACGCAAACATCCTGCTGCACCTGAACAAGCAATGGAAGGCGTGCATTTATAAACGCTGTCATTTCAAGCAAAAAAAACAATTAAAGCCCAAACTGTGTAGACTGTTACATGAACACAGTGAAAGTGCTGCTTGTAATTTAGAGCAGTTCCCAACCTTTTTCCTTCAGGGACCCCTTTTCTATAACTGAGGAAACTGACGACCTCTGACTAATGTTGCTTTTAACTACGAGACGAACACCTGACGCTGCCTCACGTATCCTGTGTATGTACTCAAACGCAAACAGGTGGTTAAACAGTATATGTCTCCAGCTTTAGTAACATATTTTATGGATATTTCATATTATATTTAATTCATAACAATAACAGTACAGAACAACTGTACAACTG
Source organism: Heterobranchus longifilis (assembly GCA_028570985.1). NCBI lineage: Eukaryota > Metazoa > Chordata > Actinopteri > Siluriformes > Clariidae > Heterobranchus > Heterobranchus longifilis. The sequence continues at coordinate 2,873 of JAOVVB010056829.1, forward strand.
CAGGAAATGTGTGTAAAACGAAGGATTTGGATAGGAACTTTTAATACAATTCTCTGTACTATTCTATTTTATTTTTAACAATCATACATACTTAGTAGTGCCCTTACCCTTTTTTAAGTTTATATCTTGAATAATAATCCAAACTTTAAATAGAACAAGTTCATTTAGTTTTCTTCACAGAAATGAATGAAATGCGGAGATATTGGCCAACTGTATATTCTTTTTTAAAAGTTGTCTTATGTACACACCGGGCGCGAATAAATTAATTCGCGTGAATGAATTTCATATAAAGTCAATGTAAAGACGCAATTAGACGCGAGTTCCGGTCAGGCGGCGCGAATGATGCAAATTGGGTGAGTTGAAATATCTGAACTTGCACAAATTCACGAATTAAGCGAGTAGATTAATTAATTCACGTCTGGTCTGAACACACCGTTATTCCCCTTAAAATCAAGAAGGCCTCACGACCCCCTGTGAAGCTTTAGGGGTCGGGACCCCCAGGTTGGGAACCACTGATTTAGACAACACTTCAGGAAAACCAAATGCCAGAAGACTGAATGAGTTTAAAGGGATAGTTTGGATATTTTGAGGTGGGGTTGTATGAGGTACTTATCCAGACTCAGTGTATTACCTACAGTAGATGGCGGGCGGCGTGTCCCCAGTTTGGAGAAACAGACAGGAGTCCTGTCTGTGACCTATCCTAACCGTAACCATTTGAGGTCAATTCCTAATCTTAAACATCTCGCGAGATTTCTGCAAATCTGGGGTTACCATCTCGACAAGACCAAAGTCTTGTGCTGTTGCTTAGTGGATCGGCAGCACTGCGCCATGGTGGCGCCCTAGGAGACCGCCTACATGGCCAAGGGCTGGCCCTGTTTAGTATTGACCAATCACGCTTGAGCGTGCTTTAGTTGCATGCAGGTAAACAGTCGGCATGGAGAGCAAAAGAGGTGGACCACAATGGCCATAATGCAATCTCAGAACCCATCAGATATCGTCTATAGCTATAGCTTTTTGTTGTTATTTATCTGCATTCATATGCAGATATCTGTTTATAGAGAGGTCCTAACTCCATTCTCGTGTCTCAAATTGCTAATCGGACTGTAAACAATGACCAGCACACAGAAAAGGGAAGTCTTGGCCCGGATATCCATTAGCTACACTAGAAAGCCGGAAACATTGTCCGTTGTCCCCAGAGGCTAAATCGGCGTCAGACTGATAGCCGATTGGTTCCGAGAGTGATTATTGTGTGACTTTGCAGTTTTAAAGGGTTAGTTCAGATTCACCAAACAAAGTGGTGAAAATATTCTAAATATAGCATTCACTTAAACCGATATTGATTTTTTTAGGTGGACTTTTTTTCAGGGGGCGTGGGGTCCGCCATCTTCTCTAGTACCTCCTACAACCCCACTTAAAAAAAATCCGAACCATCCCTTTAATATCTTGTATTTCAACATGAAGCATCACGTGTAGCAGCTCTCTTTTAACAGGGAGTGAGATAATTTAATTTATAGCTTGATCTGGCAGCAGGGTTTATTAGAAAGAAAGAGTCATCTTGTCTCCCGGTGGTTTTTCTCAGTCATCTCCCCACACAGGCTTCAGTTTCCTCTCTGCAGTATTTGTTACTGACCCATCTACAGCCAAACCCTATAAGAGATTTAGTCCTAAAGTCAAACATGCACACTTCAAACAAATGTTAAAAACCTTTCCGGAGTTAATCCTTGGGAGGTTTCTCTCGGGCAGCCATCATACATGTATAACATTACAAAAGGGTGGAGTCACATAGGAACACACTGAATTCATTAATGTATGATGTAGTGTATTGTAGATACTACAGCAAGTATAGGAAGTACTAAGTACTGTTTCTCTTTTATCTGCTCATTAGGCCTCGGGGCAGGAGGTTTGGGTGGAGGAGTGCTCGGTGCAGGAGGCCTCGGGACTGGCAGAGGTCAAGGAGCTGGAACAGGCTACGGACCTGGAGGTCAGTGCTTTCCCTTTGTCTACATCTGTATCTTTACCATCGACTGTATAAAAACAATGGACAGAGTAAGAGTGACGTCACCCATTGGTTTGTGGACTTGAAGCCTCAAGTTTGGCATTTTGGCCACTGCCATCTTGCGCTTTTGAAACCGGACGTTATGTTACCAGGTCAAGGGGCAGGGGAAGATGACGCAGCTGGGTGACGTTTCAATGCCGTCGCACTAAGCTAACCACTAATGAGGGAAAGTTTGCAGTTTTTCAACTGGCTGGTGCGAGTCATCCGGTGGATTTTTAACAGCGTGGGAAAATCTTCAGGAGTTCCTCAAAGTGTTCTTTCACCGCTCAACGATATTCCCAGTCCTGGTTTTCCTTCCCTGCTGAGCACAGCCTGAGCCAAGTCCTGCTTTCCCTTCCTGAGTCGTCGAACAGTTTACCAGAACTTCCTTAAGGCCAATCGAAAGTCCTTCTCCATAGCCTCCCTGAATTCCTTCCGCACTCGAGTTTTTGCTTTGGTGACCGTCGCAGCTGCAGCTCTTCTGGCCGCCCGGTACCTGTCTGCTGCTTCAGGAGACCCCTAGGCCAGGCCCGAAAGGCCTCCTTCTTCAGCTTGACGGCTGGTGTCCACCAGCAGGTTCTCAGGTTACCACCCTGACGACCTTCCAACCACAGCTCCTTACAGACGCCTCCACAATGGAGGCTTTGAACATGGCCCATTCGGATTCCATGTCCCCAACCTCCCCCGGGATGCACGGAAAGTTCCTCCAGAGGTGGGAGTTAAAGATGTTGTGGACAGGGGCCTCTGCCAGACATTCCCAGCATACCCTCACTGCACAAGTGTCCAAGACATACGGTCGCAGATCTGATGATACGATCACATAATCGACCATCGACCTTTGGCCTAGGGTGTTCTGGTACCACGTACACTTATGAACAGCCTTATGCTCGGTGTTTGTTATGGCCAATCCATGAATAGCACAGAAGTCCAATAACAAAGCACCAGCCAGTGCCCCTTCCAGGACACCACACAGAGACTCCAAGATGGCTGGGTACTCCAAATTGCTGTTTGGTGCATACGCAAAAACAACAGTCAGAGATCTCCACTCCGCAGCTCGCAGAGAGGCAACCCTCTCGTTCTGGGGGGAGAACTCCAACACAGCGGCGCTCAGCCGGGGGCTTGTGAATATCCCCACATCCGCCCGGCGCCTCTCACCCTGGGCAACTCCGGAAAAGGCGAGAATCCAGCCCCTCTCCAGGAGTTTGGTTCCAGAGCCAGAGCTGTGTGTGGAGGTGAGCCCAACTATATCTAGCTGGTACCGCTCTTGCACCAGCTCCGGCTCCTTCACCGCCAATGAGGGTCTGTGATGCCAGGGATCGGCACGCCTAGGTGCCTGCCTTTGCCTGCTGCCCGGCTCACCAAGTCGATCACCAGGTGTTTTTGCACTGTGATCCAACTGTGAGAACTATTGAACAACATGAATAAACAGAGCTGGCTCATGCAACAACAACCTGCTGGCACAAAGCGTCACAAATGAATCAGCCACAGAGCTGCTTCTCTGAAACACTCAATAATATGGCTGAAAAATTACTTTATTCTCCTTAACTGGTCACACACACCTTACATTGTTTATATATTGCTTACCTTGAAGAATATATGTGTATTAAACAAACCCCTGTCCTGACCCAGGTGGCTATGGAGGCTACGGAGGTGGTTATGGACCAGGTGCTGGTCAATACCCAGGAACTGGTGGAACTGGTCGCAAACCTCCTAAAACGGGTATTTGCTGTTTACTAATCAACATTACACAGTTTTAATCACTGAAATTTGACTGATTTTTTATTTTTGTCTTTTTTTAACCTTAGGAACAGGTTATGGACCTGGCGGTGCTGGATTTGGACCTGGCGGTGCAGGGATTGGACCTGGCGGTGCTGGATTTGGACCTGGCGGTGCTGGATTTGGACCTGGCGGTGCAGGGATTGGGCCTGGTGGTGCAGGGACTGGGCCTGGTGGTGCAGGAGTTGGACCTGGCGGTGCAGGAATTGGACCTGGCAGTGCTGGATTTGGACCTGGCGGTGCAGGGGTTGGGCCTGGTGGTGCTGGATTTGGACCTGGCGGTGCTGGATTTGGGCCGGGTGGTGCAGGGGTTGGGCCTGGCGGTGCAGGGTTTGGGCCTGGCGGTGCAGGGTTTGGGCCTGGCGGTGCTGGATTTGGACCTGGCGGTGCAGGAGTTGGGCCTGGCGGTGCTGGATTTGGACCTGGCGGTGCAGGAGTCGGGCCTGGCGGTGCAGGAGTTGGGCCTGGTGGTACAGGGGTTGGTCCTGGTGGTGCAGGAGTTGGGCCTGGTGGTGCAGGGGTTGGTCCTGGTGTAACCGGATTTGGGCCTGGTGGTGCAGGAGTTGGGCCTGGAGGAGCTACTGTGCCAGGAGGAGGTAGATAATATGTTTTACATTATGCTATATTGTATACAACAATGTATACATATATGTATTCTACAATAGAGTATAAAGTTTCACATCTAAAGCACTAAAGATTCAATTCAAATCAGTTCAGTTCTGTAAGCACATTCATCAACATTAGTTAAAACTGTGATATATTGTATTTCTAGGGAAAAGCTTATTTCAAGTATTAAAGTCGTAAGTGTCCTGTAAACTGTTGCTTACTGTTAACTTTTCAAGTTACATTAAGTTTCAAAAAGCTGATTAGAAGAATTACTAGGTAAACAAAATATGCTGTTTTGCTATTTCAGTTCTAAAAGTTATATTTTGCCAACTAAAATGACTATTTATTTAATTCTGTTTCAGTTCTGCCACAGACTGGCACGACTGGCGGAGGACCGGGAGGAAAGAGTGGTGGTAAAGCATCAAAACAAGTTCCAGGTACAAAAGAAGACAACCCCTTTGTTACTAAAGCATGTTCAGCTCAGTTCATAGTTCATGATCAACTAGAAACACAGATTTCTTTGGGGGGGCAATGTTCTAAATGTGCGTATGCTGTCACACAGGAGTTGGGGTGCCTGGACTCTATCAAGGTGGATATGTACCAGGCCAAGGTACGCTGTAACACAGGCAGCATATAAAAATATTAAACAATACAGTAATATGTCATTCAGTGTTTTTTATCAGTGTGATTTTCTTGTCATCTCCCCGGGCTAGGTTTTGGAGGCCGTGGTGTTCTCCCTGGAGTGGCCACAGGATCTGGACTTGGGCCTCAGACTGGTGTGTTAATGCACTCAATGTTTATGAATCTTGGAACATCACAACTTGGCACTCATGCCTAAAAAACAAAAACCACTTGCCTCTTATTCCTTGCAGGGGCCGGAGTACTCGGCCAGGGGGGTGTAGGACCAGGAGGAGCAGGAAGTAAGTGTTATAAAGTCCTAAACTGACTAAATGTATTATACTACAGGCAGATTTTGTATGTATTACTTTAATATAACTGTAATATAAAAAGTTGAATTAACAATAATACATATTATCCCAGGCTGCAACTGAGTATTTCACAGGATGAGCATCTCTGTAGTGTATTTCTCACCTTAGATGGTCGTGGACAGCAGTTGCCTGGGGTTTTTCGTGGTTACCCTCTCATATCACCAAAAACAGGTACATAGGAACCAGCAATGCATTAAATTCTGCAGCTACAGGTAGAGTTACAATAATAAATGTAAAGGCATAATCGTAGAAAATGATTTATTCTTTCAATTACAGGAGCAGGCAAATCAAAGAATCCAGCCAAAGTTGCAGCTAAATACGGTAAAGACACATATGACAGTTACATAATAATTAAATGTATTGACTTTTTTTTGTAAGCTCACCTGTATGTTTTTTTCGACCAGGTGGAGCTGGAGGAGGTGCACTTGGTCAAGGAGGTGCTTTGGGTGTTGGGGCTGGAAGACTTCCAGGAGGAGGAGGAGGAGGAGTAGGAGCGGGAGTCTCACCCGGATTAGGAGGTGGAGTTGGAACAGGAGGTGGACCTGGATTTGGAGGTGGAGTAGTGCACATTTTGCAGGTCTTTTAAGGGAGACCAAGATGCATGAAGCACCCATCAAAGCATTTTTCATATAACGTACTTTACCATTCCTGGAATATTTTCAACAATGAATATTAGGGATAGACCGATTAATCTGTGGTTTTTTTCTGGAAAAAATACAACTTTTTTCTTGAAACATTACAATTTTTTTGGAAACATTACAAATTTTTCAACGAAACATTGCGACTTTATTCTCAACATTACGACTTTTGTTTCTCAAAAAAGTATAGTATGATCGGCACTATAAATCGGCCATCGGCCACCCTGCTCTAAATATATGTATCGGCATCGGCCATTGAAAAACACATATCGGTCAACCTCTAATGAATATCCTTTTACATTTGCGCAAGTAATTTAGTGTTTCAGTAACTGTTTACTTAGACTTTACTACTTACTTTTTATGCCATAGGTGCTGGTCCCGGAGGAGCGGGTTATGGTCCCGGTGGTGCTGGCACTGGTCCCGGAGGAGCGGGTTATGGATCAGGTAGAACAGGAGCAGGAACAGGACCTGGAGGTAATTATGAATCAGTAGATTTAGCGTTTTTTGGAACATTTAGCCTATAATTATGCAGTCGACTTAAGATACATTATTAGCAGTAATCGCTTAAGAGACTGCATTGCATTAGCAAAGACAAATCTTTAATTGCTATATTTGTGTTTCAGGGTATGATGCCAGTGCCAAAGCTCGTAAATATGGTAAGAATAGTTATGTAATTTAATATAATTGTATGCCACTTTATTATTATGATTATTATTATATAATTGTATTTAACAAAGAATATCAGAACAAATAAAACATGACTGTTCTGCTCATAGGCATGCTAAGTGGAGCACTTGGAGGTCCAGGAACAAGACCAGGTGGAGTTGGGCCTGGTGGTGTTGGTACTGGCTATGGACCAGGTGGAGGAGTTGGGCCTGGTGGTGTTGGTACTGGCTATGGACCTGGAGGAGGAGTTGGGCCTGGTGGTGCTGGTACTGGCTATGGACCCGGAGGTGCTGGTACAGGCTATGGACCTGGAGGAGGAGTTGGACCCGGTGGTGCTGGTACTGGCTATGGACCAGGTGGAGGAGTTGGGCCTGGTGGTGCTGGTACTGGCTATGGACCAGGTGGAGGAGTTGGGCCTGGTGGTGCTGGTACTGGCTATGGACCTGGAGGTGCTGGACCTGGTGGTGCTGGCTATGGACCTGGAGGTGCTGGACCTGGTGGTGCTGGCTATGGACCAGGAGGTAGGATGAAATATTAGGCTGAAAGATAAAATAAGGAGGCATGCATGAATCCAAATAGGTCCCCTGGATAATATAATAATCTTAAAATATCTTGATGTGTCTGTATTTTGTAGGTTATGCTGGTGCCAAAGCCCGTAAATATGGTAAGAAACATTTATATATAGTAAATGCAGGTTTATCTGTTTATCAACTGGTCTTTTTGTCTTTACAGTAAATCTGTGATTCCATGTAATTTGTATCAACAAAGAAAAATATAATTAAATACATACATACAGTAATATCTAATTGTGTTTAATAATCGCTGCATTATATAACATGTCAAACTGTCTGCCATGAAAACAGCCTGTAAAGTGTAAAGTCCTGTCGGGGGTAGTTTAAAATATTAAGCTGTTTTCAGCAATCTTCATAATGGAAAGGAATAAGAGATATCTTCTGCAATCTACTGCCCATTGAAACTCTCTCAGTCGACTAGTACTGCATACTTTCAGCTAAAAAATCTTTTCAAATATCAAAACATTATGCTCCTTATGCTTGTATTCAACTTTTTCCTACATTTTAATATTTTTTAAAGGACAACGCATTTCTTCTTTCAGCCCTATTCGACAATTCTTCTCAACTTCCAGCTTTAACAGTATTACAGTTTAGCTTCCAGCTTTTCTAGTGACGTGTTTCAGCTCTTAGCTTCTTTAGGTAATGCAGTTCAGCTTCCAACTCTGCCAGTTTTACAATTCAGTTTCCAGGTTTTTCAGCAATGCAGTGTCAATTAATTTCACATTACTGTAATTTATGCAATGCTTTGCAATTTAATTTAGCTATAAGCATTCACGCACATTTTCTGCAGGGAATGCATTTTCTGGTTTTCTAATAAAATGCTGCTCTCTGCAGGGCTGCCTGGAGGTGCTGGAGGTACCCTGGGTGCAGGAGGACTTGGTGGTGGAGCTGGGCCTGGTTCTGGGCTCGGAGTAGGAGGAGGGGTCCCGGGACGAGGTACTGGACTAACAACTGGTGGTGGACCTGGAGCAGGACTGGGGACCGGCGGGATACCTGGTTCTGGTGTTGGAACAGGAGGTGGACCAGGTGGCTTTGGACCCGGCAGCACTGGAGGTAAGAAGAGAAAGAACAACATTCTCACAGTTCCTCAGAAAATGTATGAAACAAACAGAAACACAAAGATTATAGGGCACCTAAGTTTGTAGTTTCAAATCCCGGAAATGAGTTTTGGCACCTCTGGTTCCCTCGTCTCGAAGTCAATGGGTTTTTTGAATGTGTGTTTTTGTTTAGACGTCTGACGTCTTTTTAAAAATATATATATTTTAAGACTGAATATATTAGAAAGCCTTTATTAGAGCTAAAATCCTCACACATTTGCTCCTCCCTAGGGCTTCCTGGTGGAGGAACAGTGGGAAGAACAGGATATGGACCTGGTGGATATGGACCTGGTGGATATGGACCCGGGGCAGGTTATGGACCAGGTGGAGGCTATGGTGCAGGACCAGGGGCTGGATATGGAACAGGTTCAGGGGTTATTTTAATTTTGTCCAAGATAAATCTAGCCAAATTCAAATTAAGTTAAATCCTAAATCACCTATATGATTTCTGTTATTTTACAGGCTATGGAGCTGGATCAAAACCTGCTAAATACGGTATCAAAATGTCCCTTATTTTGTTTCTTAAAAACACACAATGATGGATGTTTCATCCACATTCCAGTAAAAGCTAAATGATGTTGATATGATCCTGGTGTAGGTCCAGGTGGAGCTGGTGGGGTACTTGGAGGTGGAGCAGGACGAGGAGGTGAGTTGTTTGTGTGTGACTTCTTTCTGTTTGCTGGTATTTTTTAATGATACACTGATGGAGTTTCTTTTATTCTATTATCTTGTGTAATCCGATAGGTGGTTTTGGACCAGGAGGCTTTGGAACTGGCACTGGAGGTCTAGGTTGATTTTCAGTACATTGTCTGTGTAGTAACATGTGTACTTTTGTCAGTGTTTTAAGTCTAGATCACATTTAAGTATGAACTATTCCCTTACTGACCTCTGTTGGTGGTTAGAAGGAACTGCAGCAGCAGGTGCCTCGCACCGCCTGAAACAAATAATCAGGTCTCACAGATGGCAACAGAAATGCAACAGCGTCGCCAGCTGGATAGTACTGGAATTTGCACATTGCCTACTTTTTGTAATTGGCCTGTCGAACTGTATTTGACTGCGTATGACCGAAATCTCCCAAGGTCTTTACTGTTTTTACGACTGTCTTACATATTTTAAATTAAATTATACAGTAGAAATCTCAGTCAGGAAAAGTGATTTTGTAACTCCAGCCCAGTCGCCAAAATAAAATGTTGGCATTGCACGTTTCTGTAAACCTCGGATATGTTACATTTGTACGTTTCATAGATATCATCAGGGTTTTCCTGCATATTTAACTCAAAGGTGGCCTCCTTTGGCTTATAAAACATACAAATGTTACAGATCTGTGGTTTGCAGAAATGTACACCTAGCACTAGTCAGTAACTCTAATGGCCAGCTTTAATTGCTCATCTCATCTGTACAAATCTCTGTTTTATTCTCTGTGTTTTTACCTCCTGAGTAGTCAATACTTAAACCACATCTCGTGTTGTGATCCTCAGGCTACGGCACGGCTGGATCTAAAGCTGCCAAGTACGGTAAGGTCACGTACTACATAATGTGTGTATTATATAAAGAATAGAGCTGAAATGATTATATTAAGCGAGAGTGGCTCCACTGCCCGGACCACTAGGGCCACCGTTAGAGGGGACTGTGAGGGGCCCTTTAGACGAACCACCTTTGGTCAAAATGTCCTGTCGTTTAAAGGACGTACTTTGTGGAATGTCTGAGCTTTCCAACATTTGAGAGTCATCTGAAGGTGTGACAGGACAAACCAGACTGGTGACCACTTCTAATTACAACAATACGTCCACACACACACACACACACATGTATGGATGCAATTACTGTGCAATACTGCGTACATATATACATCTATGTATGCTAACGTGCAGACATTTATCTGTGTATGCAAAACCTTGTAAAATATACTTCAGCACTTTACAATAAATAATGAGCAATTAGCACGAGCACGTTACATGATGTGTAATATACACCAACACTTTTCAATCAATTCTGTGTAATAACAGCTGCACTGTAGCACCGGTCACTTTAACACTTCCAGCACTTTAACTCCTGCGGTCATTAATCCTGGTTTCATATAACCACGTTTTGTTCTGTTGTGTGTGACTGTCAGCTGATGTCACGACTAAGCCTCTGCATGTTATTTTACCTAGTTTGTTGTTGTTTATTTATGTACTTCTGTTTACTGTGTAACATCCACCTGTGAAGGGACTAAAGATGGAAATTAGCCTACAGCTAAATTCTTGCATATTTACATGTAAATGTTTATTAATGTGCCCTGTCCCTTTTTAAATAAATACATTGAAATTGAAATTGAGTTTATATGCACCTCTTTTGAATTTAACACATGATGTCTTTTATAAACTATAGGGCAACCTGTTGTACCTGGGGCAGGGACTGGGACCGGCACGGCAGGATCTGGGACTGGGACTGGGACCGGGACCGGCACTGCAGGATCTGGGACTGGGACTGGGACCGGCACTGCAGGATCTGGTACAGGGACCAGCCCTGCAGGATCTGGTACAGGGGCAGACACTGCAGGACCTGGTACAGGAACCGGCACTGCAGGATCTGGGACAGGGACCGGCACTGCAGGATCTGGGACAGGGACCGGCACTGGAGTGTCAGTGAATGGCACCAGCTCAAGCAGCGGGGCAGGGACAACAGCTGGATCCAGTGGTAAGCTCCTGTTTTGAGGATTAAGAATACATATTTTGGTTACAGTCATTTTTTAATAATTAATCAGATACTCTGTGTGTGATAAACTATGTCTGCTGGATCAGGAGGAGGACTTGGAGCCACAGGAGGCACACCAACTCCAGCATCAGAAGGTATCTGGACAGTGTTAGCACAAAAACACATTTTAGTCACATATTACCACATAATACATGTATGTACATTATATACAAAATGCCTAACACGGCTGCAGGTGAGGTTCCAAATCAGAAGAATAAGAAAACTGGCTTATCTCAAATGTATTTGCCCTTGTTTTTGTCTGATTTATTCAGTTCACACACACTGACTCATCCAAAGCTCCATCTCCGTCCTTTTAACATTTTGACCTGATTCCAGGTGATGGTGGTGCCGGCAGCGTGATCGAGGGTTCTGGAAGTTCTGGAGGAGAAGGTGTGTTTAAAGTCTTTTCTAACCTTGAAACCATGCACAGATTTATTTATTTCTTATTTCTTTATTTGGCACAATTGAAATACACAAGACAAAACACAAACATCAAGGAAAAGTGCGA
>JAOVVB010056839.1:0-14495 GCA_028570985.1 Heterobranchus longifilis
CGCCGGAAATGCACCGGTAGGAAAACATAGAAGAAGAAGAGTGTTTGTTTTTGCCCACCAACATTTTGTTTGTGAGTTTTTGAGAAGTTTGCAACCAAAAATTAGCTTCTTGAGGGAGGGGTGAGCGGGATAGTTCAATCGGTTTCAGTCTAGAACTTCACCACTAGATGCTGCTAAAAACTACACACTGTACCTTTAAGGCTTTGGGAACTTTTTTGTATTCAATATATCTGTGCCATTTTACTTGCATATGAAAAAATACTTTTCAAAAGTTTTGGGATTTATGCTCTCTTCTGTATCCTTACCCCCCATCCATTGGATCTAAAGATGACCAGGGATTACAATATTCGTAAGAAGATGACACTGACGCCCTTGTGAAATCCCCTTGTGTGATAAGTGACATCATTGGTTATCAAGGGTTCACTGTCTAATTATAGCAGTGTATTACCATGACTGTCATCCGGAGACGATGGGTGATTCCCACATGCTATCCCACCATTAGCAGCATCAAATTAGCCTGCTAGCTCTTAGCCAAACATAAATCCTCATGTGAGCGCCCCAAGTTGAGAATGAGAAAGCAAACCATTCTTCAATATGTCTGTATGCCCATGGCTGGAGATTTATTACAGGTCCCATTTGCTTTTCAACCTCTCCAGGACCCCTAGTAAATCGCCGGGCAAATGTTTGACTGAGCAACTAATGATTCAACATAAAAAGAGACAAAGGAATTATGTCATTTGAACCTGGCTCAAAGTTGTTGAGAGGGAAACCTCAGTGGTCCACTAAAGCTTAGGAGGGCAAGAGAAACACAGCAGCCAAAAGACAGATGGGCAGGCCTGCAGTGCGTCAGCTTTGTACTTCCTGAGCTATGGGAAACCCCTTCACACAGTGAAACATCCTGAGGATTCCCTGCTAGCATTTACCTGCCCAGCACTTAGCTGCTTCAGGGAGCTGGTTTTATTGTGAGATCCCATGTTAAAACTACTACGCTGATTTCTATTTTTGGGGGGCCCATACTGGGCTGGGTATTGCGATGTTGCAACCAAAATAACTCAATAAACTTTTAGTGGGAAAGTTTAATACCTATGCGGCTCTTGTGTGGTCTCCTTTTCATGATAAAGGCCTCATTTTCCACTCAAGTTTTGGAAACTCAAGCTCTAACACAAGCTCTATAGTAACTTCAGTGGAGTTATTTGGTTCTGCATTAGAGGCCTGGGGCCAATTTCTGGAGTGAGCCTGCTACTGGACAATCCCTCTGCTGGCAGATGTCCTAACTAGGCTGGGAAAAGGTTCTCCCCTGACTCCCAAGTCCCCAATATGGTATTGTACTACTTACAATTTAAGTCATAATTTAAACATTTTTACCTTTGTATGGTCTTTTGCAAACTAATTCTTTCTTTTCTTTTTCTTGTTTAGTTGTGCATACAATCATACTTCTGATAAATGCATAATGTGAGTTTGCAGAATTCCACCTTTGAGGGCTAACAGTGGTTTACCAGCTTGTACTCTTGTTTTGCAAATGACAAGACTTTTCCCAATACACATCATTGAGCAAGGGAATGTAAAATAGAATAACAAAGGTGATACTGTTAAGTAAATAAGTAGATTTACTGTTATCACACAAAAGCCATTAAAAGGCACCGGAGAACTGTGCAATACACACTGTGGGATCTCGTTTTGATTACAGAGACAATGATTTATAGAGCAAAGGCATACTGCCGAGATGCAGAGATAAGGGCTTGTAACACTGTTTATTTTGACGTAAATACATGAAATCCGTCAGATGTGTCTTTACTTGCTTATTATAACAGCAGATTATAGAGAGAGAGAGAGAGAGAGAGAGAGCGAGAGAGAGAGAGAGAGAGAGAGAAAGCGAGAGAGAGAGAGAGAGAGAGTGAGAGTGAGAGGGGGTGGAAAAATGCAACTGAGGTCTCTTACCATCAGATAAATAGACCACTTATCATCAACCACATCTTGGCACCACCCACACAGAGGACACACTTACTCTTTGTTCTGTTTCTCAGACAGGTATAATTACATTACAGTGCATTTATCACAAAATAAATGGGAAATACTGTGTTTATTGGAAGTTAATTGTTATTTCTTGTGCATGAAAAGGTGGCCAAGAAACTGCCTTAGGACATTAATGACCTTGATGCTAAGCTTATCTTATCTCATCTGCTGGAAGAACTGTACTTGGCAAGATAATGTGAGATAAGTGAAAGCATCTTTCAAACACAAAGGAAATTCCAAGTGCTTTATATAAGATATGAAAAACATTATTAAAAAGACACACAATCAGGGCAGCACAGCTTCACCCCACTGCAGCATCCCGGACTACGACCCAGAAGACAGCGGAGCAGATGACAACAGCCATGAGTTGGTGGTACTGGTGTCATTGCCCCCAATAAACTACTCCACCTTGACCTGAGACCATGACAAACCCGATGTATGGGAAAACGCTATTCTACTCCACTCTACCCCTCTGTGCCACATCTGTGCAGATGATAATAAGGCAGGAAACAAGTCCCTGTTAAAGTGTGCTGTAGCCATAATGGGTTTCCTGTCTATAGCCTTGATGTGTCATTGTCCACAGTAGGCCTTTTAGGACTGGAGGAACTTTTTCTAAGAACACAGTTCTGAGAACCCCCCTTTTTTGTGTCCACACAGCAAGAACTATGGACGATCATAGTTTTTAAAAGGCCGTTTTGGGGGATTTTTTTAGCTCCTATTTCAGAGTATATTCTCCCAACACAAGAGGAAGCATGAGTGACCTAAGTGTATGATGATTGGCTGAACACAGCCAATGCAGCACCGGCAACCGCCATTTTTTAAAAATCTGTTAGCCGTGTAAACAACAGACGAGAAACAATGAAGGAAATTGAAAAAAAAAAACATGGACAAATGGACCAACAGCTTTACTGAACATTTATGCGATGGGGGAAATACAATGTGATTTTGACTCGTTAACGTGAAAAGCCGGCCGGGTTAACCTTAGGCCAAATACAAACAGAAAAAAAGCCAGTGAAGGTATGTAGTTCTGGTGGGAGCTCTCCAGTGGACAGTTTCTCTCAGGGAGTCCCCAGAACTGTTTGGTCCGAAAACGCCTAATGCCTTATTCACACAGATCTATAACGGCAAGGGTTGCCCCCTGATCGTCGATAATTCGAATCATCAGTCGAGAAGCCCCCGAGACGCCTCGCATTTTGCCAGCTGAATCGCTGCACCTTTTTTTTTATTTTTTTTTAAAGCTGCTTTATTATACAACGTAATGCCGGATAACAGCATGGCAGACTGTAAAGTTTTACGAACCGAGATCTTGTCTCAAAATGACCTAACTACAGACCTAACTACTGTTGTGGAAACAAAGACGGGTGATGGAATTCTACTACTGATTTGGATTTAAATGGTTTTGAATAATATTCAACACTGCACTGGACTGTAATGCAATGCCACATGCACTCAGTTGTCCCACACTGTATCCATAGCAGGAGATATTTGAGTCAAAGCAATAGTCAAATGCTAGAGCAGACCTGTACCTCATACATTCCGGCCATCAGCATGCATTTGTTTTGATCGCCTTCACAAAAATAAAATAAAATAAAATACAGGCCACATTCTATTTTAGATCTGGTTCCTTTTCCATTTGTGAAGCTAATTTTTACCACAACCTTGATTTGCAAAACAGCCCTGTAAACTTCAACCTTTATAGACCACAAGCAATTGTGCATGAGCGTGCATTGATGGAGCATTAGTTGCAGTTTTCTTAACTACTTCTTTACTTTTTGATGACAACAGCATCAACACCAGTTGTTTCTGTACTATTTAATGTCAGGATCTTCCCAGTGTTTCTGTCAGAGACTCTCCACACCTAGGAGTAAGTTTGAAGTTACCCAATGGATTGTGACTGCTGCCTACAACTGCTCTGCTCTGCTGCAGCCTGTGGGGGGTATTGATAGGCTACACAAAAAGACCAGCATTTCCACTCTGGTTATCGTCAAAGCTTTCCCATGCCAGTCATACCAAGGTCATTGTCAGGCTTCATAAAATCAATGCGTCTTTCATCCAAATACCTGGAAATGGCCGAGCATATGGAATAAGAGGGAATATTGAAAATACTCCCAGGGGATGACGATTCCTGACATGTTTTCTCCAAAGCGCTCAGAGGGGTAAAATATTGGCTTCGCACTGGACCTGTGCTTTGGTTGCAATAATTACTATACATATATTCATAATGTGCTTTGTATTTTGGAGGCAGGCTATAGCTTTGACTCACAGACTTATTGGATGGTGCTCAGCGCTGCTGCCGGGGGGTTCAGGTTGCCAAGGAAATTAGCATTCCCTCCTGTAAAGCCTTTTGGTGTGAAATATGCACCTAAAAGCACCCAAAGATTACCTCATCTGAAGAGGGGGTGCACACACGCGCACGCGCACACACACACACACACACACACACTGCAGTAAAAAGTGAACTAGACAAAACATATTGAAAACATACAGTAGGCTGATGTGAAAATGTCAACATGACAACCCACTCCTACTCTAAAACCCTCAAACTAAAGCCCCCGCCATACATGCCGGATTGGTCGTCCACGTACACGCACGCGGTTCTATTCAAACTTAGCAGGGTCCGATCCACTCTATTCCAGTTGGTGGCGGTTGGTGGTCTTTATCCTTTTAAAGACAAATTATATTAATGTGAGTATGGCGGATCTCCTCAAACAACAAGTGTCCACTTTGTTATGATCAACTTCTTTTCTTCTTCTTGGCAAACCAGCTAGCGGTGCATATAGAGTAGTTATCTGGATGTAACCCCAGTTCTATGAGTCCGTACAGAGTTCTCTGCATACAGGAACAACAGAGCTTGCTATGCATACGGGGCGCGCGGTTACTTTTTTCGGGCAGCATATATTTTTATGTCACACGCACCTCCCACACGCAGAAAGTATAAATTGGCTTTAAGGCTGTTGTGACATTATAGATCACTGGTGCCTGCTAATGCACTGACTGCAACACTGTATTCCACTTGCATCATGTCCCTTTATCGTCACAGGAAGAGGAAGGTGTAGAGATTGTGCACATTGTTCATACTCAAGAATAATGGAGCCTATGATTAAGTTTGATTTATCTGAATTCATTACTCCAAGTAGGGCTGTTCGGAGTGATGCAATCCACAGGATCTTGAAGGTTAGCTGGTAAAGTAGGTGAATCACCCAACATGAAAAAAAGTACCACGCATCCTCTGACGTGAGTAATCAGAGTAAACATTTGTCCCACATTTGTGGACAATAAAGACTGCAGGTCACAGGAAGTGAGATCTTGAGGTTTTTGTGTTCACTTGCACATGTCCAGACTGGTATTACAGTAAACCATGGAAATGTATCAGGGACTCTTTGGAAGTCTCTTTGTCATGTGTGAAGCAGACGTGTGATGTGAGAAGAGGTTTGTCTATTGTTGGAGAGGTGGATCTGGCCACAATGTGAGAGATCATACACATTCATGTTGTTATTGCCTCAGAAATATGGCAGACTTAGTTAGGCTAATAATTGAGATTAACTGTTTTCAGTGTAATTGGTCATGTTTAGGTATCTATAATTAAACAAAAGTGAATTATTTGAATCATAAATAAAATAAAATGAAATATTGCCATCAGTGAAAATTGCTGCTCCACCTCATTTCGTGTACACTGCAGTAAACGGTGTCCTCTTGTATGAAAAACTACTTTTAGATGCTCAGGGATCTAAAATCTGTGTGACAATTAGTTGAAAAGGATCAGATCCTTACATGAATGAATAATTGAATGAATAAATAAATAAATAAAATAAATAGTTAAAATGTTGTATTTGTATACCTGTGTGCATTTATAAAGGCATGTTAGTATGTGTGGAAATTTAAACAGGGAGTTGAACATTAATTCATAATAATGACTTTGGATTGACACCTGCAGGGAAACTGTTTATCTTGCTCTCTCCGCAGAGATGTCAGAGGTCAGGCTCAGCAACAACAGTGACCACAGTACTATGCTTCATTGTATTGCTTAAAGAAACCTCAGGAGGGTTGACTTGCCAACAAAAAGGCATGTTGAAGCAAAAGTAGGTGTGATGATGCATACTAGACTAGGATGTGCATGTAGCTCTACTTGATGACCCTCCTTCTAGGTGTTGCAATGCTGAAACCTGTGTGGGCTGAGAGACTATAGAAGTAACAAAAAAGAAAAGATTCACACTGCTGGAAGTGTGTTTAACTAACAAGCCAAGGCACACCTCTGTCTGCCCTGTTAAAGTTATGTTTTGTCGTTCATAATTGGAGGTGGAACCTTTTCTTGCACCTTTTTCACATGCCCAAACAGAGTGAACATTTGCACATGAACACTAGGTTAGCCTTCTTGATTAAATTAGTTGCTGCATGATTGAGTCACAATGTTCCACATCACTCAGACCCAACACAAAGAAAAATGCCAAAACCACACAGTCGAAAGGCAGGGTTTACACGACCTCTGATATGAGTAGCCATAGATATTCCCAGCACGCACCTCTTCACAAAAGGAAACAGGGGAAAGAATTCCAGCTTCTTTTACTCTGGGACCACTGGGTACAAAACAAGGCCACCAATAAAAATGAATGCCAAAAAGGAAGGGAAAAGGGGGAAAATGTGGAGAATGGGGAAAAATAGCCATTGATATGTTGCGCCAGACTGAGAGAAAGTTGCATTGTTTGGATCTTTGTTTGTAACAGCAGGGGTAGGCTTCCAGCAAGGACTGAGGCACATCACGTGCAAGGCTTCAACCACTGAAAGAGCAAAGAGAGAGCCAAAACTCGGCCTGAACGGCTCTTCAAGTCTTTGAAGTCAAATAAAGCCACCTCATCGATCACTGATTCAAAGGCCTTTTTTCCTTCTCCTTTTTTCCCTCTCTCTCTCTTTTCACTCTTGGGAAGCTTTTGTTTGTTGTACAAATGAACCTGTTATAAGGCTCTTTTACTGCCCTTAAAAAAATAAAAGGAATAAAAACAGTCAAAACACAAATTCTCAGATGGACTGGATTACATAAATCTGGCATTTCAATTTGAAGTCTAGTCAGCACGTAATGATTTACCCAAACCCTAAAATGAATGCACTGGCCCAGCTGAGGTATGTCTACTTCAATATTGAACTTCAGTCTATAAAACCACTGTTATCTTGGACAGATCTGACTTCACACCCCCATCTGTGACACCCCCAGTTGACAGTCTTGTTTACATTGTCGTTTATTGGACTGAGGACAGTGGTTTGACTTAAATTTTCATACAGTTGTATTTGTATGCTGTCAAAGGTTTGCTTACATGTGTAGTATTTGTATGCATGGAGTAAAAATTACCTGCGGGGTTATGAAAATGCTTTCCAATGTACAAATGAGACTCTCTTAAACCTAAAGTTCAGGGTGTATTTTTAAAGATCTGTTACTAAAATTATAAAAATCCCATTGTGATTGAGGCGTATCATTAACGACCAAGTATTTAACACACCTCAGTTTTACGATGACAACTTACTGGACATGTGGGCCAAGCCTATTTGTATATTTTTAGCAACAAGGAAACGATTAAGTGTTCTGACGACATTAAAAGTAGGTTTAACGTGGACTTATGTAAGCCGTGAGAGAGGGTGGTAGGTGGGAATGTCGGAGTGCTTTAATGATGTGTTAAATGATTTACTAAACCAACCTATGAAAATGGACCACAGCTGCACTGCAGGAGCACGACAACTTGTTGGTAGGCAGTTACAGAAGGAGAGTTATAAATATAACTGCAATTCTGCTAATTTCTCATGACATATAAACATCCAGGTTTAGTATCTTTGTCGTCTGCATCCTGTTCTCAATTCCAACTCATCAAATACTGCAGCTTGGTCAGTGGCCCTCAGCAAGGCATCCCCATAGCATGTGTATGAGATGCATCAGGCTTGCAACAAATTCTAATGTAAACCCACCTGTGGTAATATTAGACGCTCAGAGCAACTCCTCGACCGCGGTGCTGTAAGATGACGTAATATGTCTGCATAGGTAGGAGGTTGGGGTGGATGGGTCACACAAACACAGGACTTTCACCCAGGAGACTGCTGTTTGTGTCCTGTGTGGAACCAAAAAACACTGTTCGTGTCCTGTGTGAAATCAAAAGTCAACATAGACTTTTCGTAACTTACTTTTGTTACGTAACATACATACTTAACCTATGTCACATAAGTTATGTCTTTTCCTAAACCTAACCAAGTAGTTTTGTTGCCTGAACCTAACCAAGTTTTTTTTTTTTTTTTGCCTAAACACAGTGTTAACCATGTGTTGAAGTCTATCGGACCCTGCATGTTGAAAATTGATGCCAAAGGGTACAAAGTGACACCAAGGGTTTTTCACCAAGCATTTGTGACAAGTTGGGAGTGAGAATGTGTTGTCATGTGGTTGTAGGCCTACGCCAGATCTTTTATTTGAAATCTTTTTGTAAAGATTCTGAATGATGGCCAAACTGGCAATTATCCAGAATTCATAGAACCATTGTTACAATTATAACTACTTCATTACTTCTGACAGTCAGAGGCAATGCTTTATCTGGATGACTGAACAATGTCATATTAATTGCAAAGAACAGTGCAATATACAGTACATTCTGAGGACCATGTTGTTGCCACACAAATATCTGCCAGGGGAAGCTCTTTCAAAGCAACGTCGGCGGTGGTACTGAAGTGCCCCCAAACATGAAGAGGCAGAGGGAGCAATCTTGGCTTGTGAGCATGACGAAAAGTTCCAACACAGCATTTAGAAAGTCGCTGAACAAAGAATAGCTTTCCTTATTGTGGTGACATACAAATAAGGCATCGGCCCACCAATTTCAAATCAGTTTTCCCTAGAGGCTTGCATGGAGGCTGGGAGTGGCTGTCTGTTACATTGGATAAGTTTGAAGAGGGGACAGATTGCGTGGACAGGAAGTCCCTCCCCTTCATGTTCCCATTCTCAAAGTCCCTTCACTACGGGAAACAACAACAACCTCTGAGATATCAAGCTACACACTGAAAATGGCAAGTTTTGAAGAAGATTTGGATTGTGCAATAGAAGGCCTCCTCTGTTCTTTTGGTGAATCTTGTATTGTATTGTAAACATCTACAAAGAATATGTTTACAACATTTTCATGTAAATGTTCCACCAAGACAAGTTCCCCCCCCCGACACTATTTTGCAGAAGCACCGTCACTGTAGCCAGGGCTTGTTAAAAGAAATGCAAACAAGCCAGAGAGTTTTTTTTCCTATCCAAGAGTGAAAATGCACTGAATCCAGACCTTCCTACAGCGCTGACACAGCGCTATGGAGATAGGTCTGGCTACGCGAGACTGTAGTGCACCCTAATGAAAACAGCTAACAAGACTGTAAAGAGGAACTATTACTCATCCAATGATACAAAGCGCTTGAGTAATCATTAAAGTATGGAAAGGAAACATTACCCTGGTATATTTTTAGAAGTGGCACGTGGCATTTGTCATCTCCAGGAGCACCTCTTGTGGTCAGAAGGACTAAAGAAAGATTGCTGTACTACCTGTACTACCTTTTCAAGCTGCTGTCTCATTCAATGTCCGACGGAAGTAACTGAAGATGTGGCTTTAAAAAGTGACACACTTAAAGACAGACCTTCAGTGTTGGGAAATAAAATTGGACATCTTCTATCACAGATCAAATGATGCAAACATTGTGTTCCTCTAGTCCTTGTTGACATCTTTGAAGGGTGGAGGGTTTTGTTGAATCTTTTACAGTAAAAAGCAGTGATATGCATCATATGCACATTTTGGTGGTATATAACTCATTGAATGAAATGAAGGTTGTCCTTGTATCGTGTACTCAGTATAAGTCTGGCATACTGTGCATTATGTTGTATAGTTTACCTAGCTGGAGTGGAGTGATTTTTTGAGGACTCTGATAAAGAATGAATGAATTAAACAAATGTACAGCGATTAAAAGGAGGGTAAATAGAATCAGACCCACTTAGAGCCCTTAGATTATCACTGCGGGACTGCACTAACAGTTCTTCGGGACCGAAGGAAAATTCATTCATTCTGCCATTGAGAGGAAAGACATTGGGCCATGATCTAATACTTTCCATACTTCCTCTTTCAGAATACCCTCACAGGGCTGCCGCCAAAGATTTGACCATTTTTAGAAAGGCAAAAGTGGCACCTGAAACGTACAATATGGCAATCGGATGCAGTGGCTTAAATTCATTTGCAGTGGCTTTGCCTTCAGGAACCGCTCCTTAGCCCTTTGCCGGTGACCTTGACTGGGCTGTTCACAGTTAATTGCTTAAGTCATGTTTTGGTAAACCCGAACCTCTAATCGCTCTTGCTCACTCTGTCTCATTCTCTCTCTGTTTCCACCCCTCCCCTCTGTTTCGATTTCCCCCTGCCTGTGGCTTCTCGCTCTCTTTCACTCTCTTCCCCTCTTCAGTGTTACTGCAGTTTTTGTGAGTGCTCCCCCACCCTCCCCCATTTCCGCTGGTGCAAGTTGTTGGTAGGAGAGCTCAGCCAAGGGTCACTGGTGTACTCTTGCTTGCTCCGTCCCCGTGCACCTCTTTTACTCTCTCTTCATCTTTTGCCGCAATCATCCTCAAAGATCTGAGCGATTTCACCCTCAATCACCAGCAGCTGAGCTACTAAGGACACACACCGTCCTCCTGCTTGTGCACAGCACATCATACAGGTGACAAAACCCCTGATCCTTTTTAGACCGGAATGACACCAACACCCAAGTGTCTTCTTCTCAAGTGTTCCCAGAGAACCACATCAAACCTCTCATGTCAAAGAGCAAGAAAGTAATAGTTGTAGAACTCAAAGACCAAAGTTAGGATTAGACTTTCATGGGAAACCACTTAAGGTTAGAGCCCTTAAGAAACGTTTGTGTCAATTCATCCTTGGAGAGGCCAGGTGCTGACACAATGGTTTGGACAGAAAACTCTCATAAAGACTTGACATGATACATATTTTATCATGCTACTGCACCATATCTGGCATGCTGTCCTTGTATTGTTTAAATATAGCAAACACTTAAAATATACACTAAAGATAGAGTTCTATATTAAGGAAACTCATTGTTGTATTTTTATAGACTTTGTTACTGTCATATAAACTCGTCTATGACAAACGTGTAAGTATGACAGAGGGTAGGCCTCAATCACGGGAAATGTTAAAAATGTTGCTGGTAATGAGTTTGGTTTAACAAAAAGGGCTTTCCACAAAGATGTGAGACTTGGGGTAAACACTGTTTGGCACTGCAGATTGCGGTTTGATTTAGTCCAATCTGTTGCCAGATGGCTGGGGATCACCATATGGGTAAATACAATGAAATCCGGAAAGTTTAGACAACCACTTAGACATGTTTAAAGGTCAATTTCATATACTTTTCCGAGACTGACAATTTACCTGAGGCTATCGGAGTTGTCCTTGTGCTGTAAATATCAGCCATCTGGTACATTAAACAAAATGCTTGCAGAGGACCAGAAGAAAATAAAGTTTCCCTTCATTTGTGAAATTGAAACGTTTCATTTCCATAACTTATGTTGATTGCTTAAAAGTCAAAGCTAACAGGACCCATGTCGATGGACAATTCTGGCATAAAAGCATTTGGATTTGCTTGTTTGTTACATTTTCTCCACATATGAGATCTTTAGGGGTTTTTATACAAATAAATAATATACCTGGCTTTCAGATATTAGGCTGAATTCATCATCTAGTAGAAAATAATGGATCTGTGTTTTGTGTGTGTAGGTTTGATTCACAAAAGAACCATAGCTGTCTTCATTCATCAGAATGATTTTTCTCTTCATGATCAGTTATTTCCCCTTTTTAAAACGAAATCTATATCATGGGTAATATTATATTCAGGAAGAGGAGAGGCATCTGTTTTCTTTCAGCAATAAACACATTTTAATTTATCATCATTTCCATTTAGTCTCGTGAGGCTGAAAATCTCTGCATAATTTCCACTTTCCCTCAAATATTGGGGCTAATAAATCATTTATTTAAATTATAAGACATTCCAATCATAACCTGTATTATTAAATAATGAATTGACAAACAGAATATCATTAAATGCAGAAAAATAATCATTACATAACAACAAAAAGTAAATATAATGGCTCAAGTGCATCCAGTGTCTGAGCAGTGAAGTTCAGTGTAGAAAGTATCAATACAGAATAATGCAGGTTTTTATAAATGTGCTGGTGTTTGTTTATTGTAAAAGGTAAACATAAAGAGAGACTGGGAGAGATTACTGTGCACCCTTATTATTATTTTGTCATTTGTATTTGTATTTATATGTTTGTTTTATTGATTGTCTTTCTTTTATCTTGTATTTTTTATTATTTTGTATCTGCTCGACGTCAATGTAAATGATTTTCGAGTTAAAAAAAAAGAAGAAAGATATATATTTGGACATTGCATATAAATGCAAATACAAACCAACACAATTCACCACGGAGATGTAAAATCCAACTGAATGTCATCTGATGACGACACAGCTGGATCAGCTGTCAGAGCAAAACACGTCTCACTTCTGTGTTTTTTCTTTGGAGGAAGAAGCGTTTCACCTGGGCTGATGAGAAGCTTATAAAGCTGCTCAGTTCAGTCTGCTTTTCCCTGCTCCCTCATAGTCTCCTGTTTATTTTATTCGTTTTTTTTTTTATTAGGTTTGACTTTTCTTTCAGCATCTAGCATCTTCATGCCCTATCCACCACTGATTTCACTGATCATCATAGACTTTTTTCTATAAATAACTTAACTGATCAAATTATTTCATTTTTAACCTCAAACCTTGAGGAATGTGTGTGAGCCAGTTCAGTACACTAAAATTGTGTTTCCTTGTTTTTCTTATATCTCTCCTAACGTCTTCAGTGGGTGAGACTAAGACGCGAGGATAAGTGAGGGAAACGTGCCGCATCACTTAATGCACTTCAGTATGTACGTCAGTAAATTAACTTCATAACGTACTTCATAACGTACATTCAGTCTGTTTGTGGTCAAAGCTGTCACATTCAGTTCAGTACAAAACTAAGCTTATAGAAGTCTTCTGACAAAGTGGTTTCACCCTTCTTGTTTTAAAGAAACAAGAAGGGTGTGTGTGTGTGTGTGTGTGTGTGTGTGTGTGTGTGTGTGTGTGTGTGTGTGCTGTGGCGTAATCAGTGTACCAGTTGTGCCCTAATAGCTTACATCTGTTTGAAGCAGACTTCAAAACATGAACCCCTCAGAAATCATTCACTAATGTGAGTAACTGACGTTTTACCCAAAATCTGTGTTATTCTATATTTACTCAGCCCCGACTTTTATCCACTTTTATCAATATTTCATGACATTATTTGCATCAACATCATTGCATGGTTATGCATAAGTCGATATCGAGTCAAGTGTGTGTGTGTGTGCGTGTGTGCGTGTGTGTGTGTGTGTCAGAGTGACCACTGGACGTTATTGCTATAGCTCCATCTTCTATGTTCTGTCTTTCATACTAACTGGCGGGAAATCAAACGGTTTTGATAACGTCTGTAACTGTTGCTTTAACACTGCAGAAGAGATTAGGGTATTTTGGTGTTGTTTTTTTTTTTTTATAAGATTGAGGTACGTGCGTTATCCTCCATCTCTTTTTCAATTCTGAAAGCAGGTTTGATGAGGAGCGCTTAAAGTTGATTAAGAAAAAAAAAAAAAAAAATCTGGTATGGATTACTCAAAAACAAGTCAGACACAGACGCACACATAAAAGCACCCATGCATACACACACGTAGCACATGAGCATGTACACATTGTCAGCGCTCTGAAAGATGGCAAAAAGAATTGTTTCATTTCTGCAGCATGTCCTTTCATGAAACACTGAAAACAAAGTTCCCAAGTTAATTTGTGAGTATAAAGACAGAGAAATCCATTCAGGGCGGGCAGGAGGGGAGGTGGATGCGTCCAACAAACACAAGACTTTAACCCATGAGTGTGTTTGTGTCCCGGGTGAAATGAGTTACTGTAACTTAACGGTTGATTATGGTAATTTACGTTGATTACGTAATTTACATAATTTACGTACGTAAGTAACAGACTTAACTTTAATCCAAACCATAATGTTTTTCCTAAACTTACCTATTTTTTTGCCTAAACCAGGGATGCCACAGTGAGGAAATTTTCCCACCCATTAAAACACTGATGTTACCGGTTACACTGTAAACGCACCGTGGATGGATGTTCTCCGATCAAGCTTTTGCTGCATGGCCTATTTTGGCAGCTACTGAGTTCAGACGAGAAGCAGAAGTGGCCCTCGGGCGCTGCTCGCTTCCCAAAATTTTAAATTAAAATATTAAATTGACGTAATTAATGTTAACTTTATTGATCCTTTATTAAATAACACTGCTGTAGAACCATCAGGTGAAAACAGCGGCTGTGTTGACAAACCCAACGGATGTTAAAAATGCCAATTTCAAAGCATGTATTCAACAAAATGTAATATATTTAACAAC
>JAOVVB010056848.1:0-14495 GCA_028570985.1 Heterobranchus longifilis
GTTAGCTGGGATCACCTGGGGATATCTCAGGGGAGACTTGTCCTCATGGTCTGCTAATTACCACTCTATAAAATAATAAAATAAAATACATTTAAAAAATGATCTCAAAATATTTTTGCTATCGTCCTTCCTGCTGTATAGCATGTCTAGTGTCACAAATTCCTTCTCTGAGTATACCGTGCGGGTCCAAGCAAAGTGAGTGATGCGTTTGAGTAATGTTTGTTTAGGTTTTTGTCCTGTCTTTGCTCCTGTCCTGTTTTTTTTTTGGTTGCCAAGGCTTAAAATGCGCTATACAACCGTTAGCTCTGACTTTTGATTGGACGAAAGGCATTCTGTGAGTGCTGATAATAGAGCATAACAATACTATATGTATTACTACAGTAAATGTACAACACAAAAGTGTAACATTATGTCATCTTAAACAACACTTTGTCTCCTTAGTAATTGCTTCTAAGCCGTTCTGAATTGCCTCTGAACCTCCACAAGTCACGGCAGAGTATGTGTTGGCGGAGCAGAATAACTGGTTAAATAAACAAACAAATCATATTCTATAAGGCCAAAGTCACACTCGAGGCTATGCTAAATATCAGCACAATTAAGATATATATTCAGTACTCGAGCTGCACCCTAGTGACTACCACCGAATCGTGCTGATAATAGTTTTTTTCGTTTTATTTATTTATTTACCTATTTAATTGGGTTCCTTTTATTTCATTATTTGGTGTTTCAGTTCTTTATATGTACAGTACTATGATGATTACTGCTAAGGTAAACACTATAAAACGTGCACTGACTTAACACACTCGTTTCCTGCCTCTCAATAGCACATGGTACGACCCGCCAGTCCGACCGTCCACTCCCTGCACACACCCAAACGAGTTCATGAACACGCTACGGACTAGCAGATGATTTGGACGAGGTGCGGCAGATGATTCAGCTTATCACCTCTGTCACATGACACGAAGAACCGAACCCTGTCCTGGCATTCCAGGTGGAGGATTGACACCTCACACCCCATGTTCATTCTCCAAAAAAAAAAAAAAAAAAAAAAGTGACACTTTTTTACTTGTAAAAGTACATTAGATTATGATCATGGACTTTGAATTACAAATGTTCAGCTTTTTCTCGGAACACTTTAAAACACTTTTCAGGGTTAATAATTAACCGGTCGTATAAGGGCTTGATAAGGAACCATTGCATGAACTGTAATTTCATTCATCTACAGTAAGACCTTGATTGACAG
The DNA here is from genome assembly GCA_028570985.1 of Heterobranchus longifilis. NCBI lineage: Eukaryota > Metazoa > Chordata > Actinopteri > Siluriformes > Clariidae > Heterobranchus > Heterobranchus longifilis. The sequence goes on from JAOVVB010056848.1 coordinate 1,244, forward strand.
ATAGGGAACGGGCATGCACTTCTGTAAAATGGCCTTCGCCACGTCAAGTCCAACACCCTATAATAGTACCTCTTAAGTTATCCAGCTAACCAAGTAATCTTGTACCTATAAATAAGATTTATATTATATATATAAGACATATACTGTATAAGATGCAACTGGATTTAAAATTACTCACTCACCATCTATACCACTTAATCCTGTACAGAGGGTCATGAGGGGCCTGAAGCCTATCTCAGGAGACACGAGGCACTTAATGTAGATGTAGGGTAAACTCTGGATACCGGGTACCAATCCATCACAGGGCGGGCGCGCGCGCACACACACACACGCACACACACACACACTATGTTCAATTTGGGAAGGCCAATTAGCCTAACCTGCATGGCTTTGGAAGGAAACCGGAGTACCCGGAGGAAACCCACCAGGCGGGAATCGAACCCAGGTGGAGGTGCGAGGCGACAGTGCTGAGCGTGCCGCCTACTTAAACTTAATAACAAAACTGAAATATTATAATTTGCAATTAAAATATTTGCTTTTATTTCCTTGTCCGAAATGACACCACAAGGATTTCAATGACAACCAAATGACATGAACATGATGTTTAAGCTTTGTGCAATTGATTTTAAAGAAAAGCAAGCAAACCACGAGTCCTAGAGCATCCGAAAATACGCATTTAATGCTTACCTCGCTTTAAAAACAAGACTAATTGGAATAATAAATAAGAGCCCGCTCGGTGTTACTTACAGTGTACTCAGAGGCAATGTCAATCTCCCCATCTCTGCCCTCAGCCCGCACGCGCTCGATAAACTTCAGCAGATGCGTTTCCATGGAGTCCCAACGGTTTTTTTTTCCCCCCCTCCTTAAATGGAATTGTTTTTACTTTCCGATATTCCAAAATAACGTACTTTGTTTCATGTTTAAAAAAACAAACCAACAGTCGATACAATATGTCCGTGTGACCGTGTCACCTGCGCGCGCGGAGAGATCTCCTCACATCCAAACTGACAGGAGGAAATGATCTGCTCTTAGATCACTTTTCAGCAGTTTTAAACTGTTTCTTTTTTCTTCTCCCCCTTCTGATTCTTTAGAGCTGATTTCAGTTCATGCAGTCAGCAGAGAACTCACAGAGGGAAGTAACCTCTCAGAAACTGAGATAAACATTACAACCGGCGACACTTTTTAATCTGTCACAATCTCTGGTTGCCAGATTGGTGTTTATCCCTGTTTCAGGGAGTTTTTTTTTTTTGTGGTGATGGATAGATAGACTGACAGATTGATTGGTAGATAAGTAGATAGATTGATTGATAGATGTTCACACTTCAGAAGGAAAAAAATAAACATTTTGGTCAACATTCACACGCGCGTTCACACACTTTTGGAACGCCAATTCCTAGGCAAAAGTAACTACAATTCCAAGCAAAAATGTCTTGTTCTATTGTTGGATGATTTTTTTTGCTTCTTTCAACAAATAAAGTCTTAACGGCAAAATTAACGGCCAATAGAACAAAAGATTTTTCACTTCCAAAAACATAGTGTTATAAGTTTACCATCCATCCATCCATCTGTCTGTGAACCTCTTGAGTTCAACTAGGAACTGTGGAGGCCCACAGTGATTCCCATAGTACTTATTTTTTACAACCGTTATAGGACATCTGGTCAACATTCACATGTGCATTCACACCCTAAATGCAATTGGGGACACCAATGAACTTAATCTGCAGGTCTTTGGGGTATGGAAGGAAACCGGAGTACCCGGAGGAAACCCACCAAGCACGGGGAGAACATACAAACTTCACACACACACGGGCGGGAATCGAACCCGGACCCTGAAGGTGCAAGGTGACGGTGCTAAGCACTAAGCCACCGTGCCGGCGTTTTTATTCATACATAATGCTAAATTGGATAAAGGTCAGTCTTTGTTCTTAATCTACTTATTATTCATCATAATTTCACATTACAGGGAAGGAAAGATGGAGGATGATAGCGAAGGATGATTCAGTGTCGGGATCGCGAGGCTCCAGACCTTTCGATGTTTACTAGACTTTGAATAATGTCTAATCATACAGGATTAAAGGCTGAATGTTTAAATTATAATTATCACATCTCTTTCACTATAACACGATGTATATTAAGACAAATTCTCCAAAAATAAATGTTTAAAAAAAAAACAAATTGGAAGTATTGTCTTAATATGCTTTTTTTTTCATACGTTTCTGAACATTTCGAAAGGCATACTTTGTCACACAACTAGAGCTCATTATAATACGCGATGACTAAATGTGGTTGACACAGAACTAAAAAAATAGATGCAAGTAAGAACCAACAACTTCTGCAAAGGAGAGCTGTAACACAGCACGAAACAATTTCGATTTGTACACACTTAAAGTAACATAAATTTGCGTAAATTTATCTACAGCAATGTCATGCACATTTAAATAAAAAAAAATTAACTTTTGCAAAAGGGGTGCCTTTACAGTATCAAAAAGCATTCTATGCGTCTTATTTAATGTGTACTGTACATAAAAATCTTGGAGGGTCAAATCTTATTTTGATACAATAAACAAAACAACTCAGTGGATCAGCATTCAGGACATTGTCACATGGACATTCAGGACATTAAACAAACGACATATGAAATTGACACTTTTTTTAAAACATTTCTGACACGTTTTTGACACCAATTTAACGTTTCCCACATGATTTTTTTTACAAGACTTTTTTTTACATTTACGGCAAGTGGTATTAGTTGCCTATGTATTGTTTTTCAGAATCAATTTACCTTAATACACACATATTGTATAAAACTAATAAAAAATGAACTATGAACTATTCTCATAGAAAACAACAACAACTGCACATTTTATTCAATTTATGTGGGAAAAATTGTCACACAAGTCCAAATGCAATAAATATGCGAAAATAAAATGCATATCTGTAATCAGATTAAACTACAATCACATGCAAGAATAAAATACTCCAGTTATTGTTTAATATGTGTAATGATCCTAAGCAAAAATTTATTCGTTTATGTGACCTAACAATAAAAAATCTAAAAAGGCATCATTATCAATGTAATATAGTATATTTTCATCTTAACTCAGCCAGAAGTCATGAGTCAATGATCATTAGTTATTAAAAAAATAAAATAAAATAACAGAGAGCAACACACTACTAAAGATTCAGTACTTTTGTCACTATTCACTATGCTGTACTTTATACTGTACAAGTTTCGGTAAATGTAGCTTGTGGTGTTGACTCAAGTGTCACCATGTCCAGTGGTGGAACAATTACTCAAATACTACACTATATGTCTCATCACAAAAGTGAAAGAGAAAGGCCTACATTTTAGAAACTTTTGCGTAACCATAAGGTTAAAAGTGTATTTCATTTAAAGGCTGGCCTTTAAATTTTAAGAATCATACTAAATATTATTTTATTTAGAACAAATTGGGGCTTGGAGACGTTAGGATGGCAGAGACATTTACAAGTTAAAATGGATTAGGAGTTTTATTTAAAAAAAAAAAAAAAGGAAAATGTTGAACAATCCAAAATAGATAGATACGGATTAAAGTTAAATAATCAGATGATGTTTAAAAAGCCAAAATATATTTCTGAAACACAAAGAGGGAATCCAAAGTGCAAAAACTGGTGAGCCAGATGTGGTACAAGTACTTAGCACTGAACAATTAAAAATGAAAAGTTCAAGGTACTTGAGGCTGACGGTGATGATTAATAACTGAGAATGAGGTGAGTGTGATTAGTAAACTGAAGACGTTGTCAGGGATCAGGAACTGCTTAGCTCTTAATTAATGAGATCTCATTATTAAACATGATTCAGAGTGGTTAAACCCTAATGCACTGTATGTACTTTAGTTTTTACAAAATGTTAGATATACATATACACCAATCAGCCACAACATTATGACCACTATTGAGTAAGTCCCCCCTTTGCCACCCAAACAGCGATGCACACCTTTCTCTGGAAACCAGCATTAACCTTTTCAGCCGTTTGAGCCAGGAACATCCCACAAGAGCTGCAATTTTGGAGCTGCTCTGCTCCAGACATCTAACCGTCACATTTTGGCCTTGGTCACAGTAGCTACAGTTACAACATGTTGTTATAATGGCACTCGGAAGTGGTTGGGATCTACTGTATTAGGCAGCAAGTGAACATTTTGTCCCAAAGGATTTGCTCGACTTGGACAAGGTCCAAATTGTCAATCAGGATGTACCAAAAGTGATCCAAGGAAGGAAAACCGGTGAACCGGTGACAAGGTGATAGGCGGGTAAGGATCACTGATGCACGTGGGGAGTAAAGGCTGACTTGTGATATCTGATCCAATAGATCCAAGAGCTCAAATTAATAAAATGGTTCGTGTTGGTTCAGATGGAAAGGTATACATGTACAGTATATACATTAAACCCAAACGAGTGGAGGATTTAGCCTTTAAACGCCCAGGAAACGTCCCAACAGCAGGTCCAGACTTTATATTCTACACATACTTACTGTATAAATAGAGTTGGTGTAGTTACTGAAAAAATCATAGTAGCTACTGTACCGTATATAAAACTGATAAACTGATTTGGCTTTTTTTTTTTCTTTCTAAAATCTCACTGGCTGAGCCATCGTAAATTTTAATCGATTTACCCAAATCTTTCATTATGCTGGTTCATATCAAAATGTTACTTTACACGTTTATTGCAGTTATTATTAATACCAAATAAATTAGTTATTTATCGAATACTGGACTTTTTATATTTTTATGGCATATTATTAAAGCAATAAATATCACAGACACATACACACACACACACACACACACACACACACAAATACACAAAAAAAAACTCTCATGGATTTGTGTACTTTAACATACAGTACTTTAGGATGAAGAAGTGAATCAAATAGAACAGTGTAAGGGGATATGAAACAGTACATTATATTGCATACAACTGATTTAAAAGTTAGGCACCTGGAACCAGAACTCTACTTATGTTTTAAAATATTTAAACACAATTCGGTTCAAGAAATGGTTATATAAGTTATTACCTAATGAAGGGGAAAGAGGTGTGTTAATAAATTAAGGTGGAGTGCTGAACCCGAAGGTGTGACACTCACAAAATGTTCTTTCGACTTTTCGAATAATTTACTTTATTTCGTCATGGAAATTAAACCAAATTGTGAATTATTACTCAATTAATGGCGATGAATTGTATATTTAAAAAAAATATATTAACAGTTAAATACATATTAAAACCTCTGATCATTTTTGTAATAGATGTGGAATAGGAAGCAAGTATGGGGTTTACAGCATCCACTAAAGCGTAAGTAATGAAACTGGATAAACAAATACAGGGACATCAAAGTAATCAAGTACAGTAGAGCGGTGAAGGAAATGTTCTGCTCGTGTCACTGTCGCACGTCACTGGAGGAGGAAATCATTGCGAAGGAAGTCTTTAAGATAATATTTAGGATGCTCCCTGTCACTTCCTGTTACCTTTCATTACCCCATATTTTGGGATGTGACTTTTTCAAATTCATTTGGTTGAATATGTAATATTATGTAGTTTCTTCATTTGAAGCACTACTGTACATCCAAAGAAACCACTTAACAGTAGTGCGAAATTAACTTTTTTTACATATATCAAGTGTGAACATTACACATTTAGATAATACCATTTATTTAATCATATTCATTCTGTACCACATATCATGTAAAGCAACCATTCAGGAACCTGGAGCCTGACCCAGTAGACTTCAGTACACCCTGGACAGTGTGCGCAGGTTACACATGCATGGATGCACTTATATGCTACGGGCAATTTGGGAACAACACTTAGCCTATTCTGGACTGTGGAAGGAAACCAGAGGAAACTCAGCAAGCATGAGAAAAATGCACACAAACCCGAGGCGAGACTCGAACCCTAGAGCTGGAGGTGCGAAGGCACACTCCTAACCATTATGGTGCCTACATTACCTTGTAATTTAATTTAAATTAACAGTATAATTCACAATATTTTTGATTTATTACTTCTTATGAATGCTTTTTATAACTTATAGTGTTTTATAAGGTATATACTTTATATAACTCTATATTTGTCTTTATTAAGCGAATGACGTTATACTTTTATGCTCATCAACTTATTGAAAAGCTGTCCGGAAGGTCAGGTTAATATTATTATCGGATTAATAATAAAGCTTTACCTCTGACTGTCACTTCTTTACAGAGAAAGGCACCGTACACATGTTTTTAAAACCTTTTATTGGGTAGCTTGTACTGTACACACAACTTCCCATATGTCATATAACTTCCCATATGTAAATTGTTTTTATAGAAAACAATAGCATATTAGAAAGAGTGCAGACTTTGGGTGTGTACAGTAGCATGATTGTCATGTGTTATTCCTTACTTAATCAACACCTTCAGTACCCAATCAGAATAAGTATTCAGGAGCTCTATGGTATAAATGTCACATAATCTTAAGGACTTTAAATGTTTTTGCAGGCAGGGATCTTATTTATAGCATTACTGGGTTTTATTAAATATATTAGGGGCAGGATTGTGCAATGTAGAGTGATGAAATATATGAAATATATTTTATTTTCAGCACTACCTAGAAAATATGACGAATTATAAACGTCGTCTACTCATCATCTTTACTGCTTTATCCTGTATACAGGGTCACGGCGGACCTGGAGCCTGTTCTAGGAGACTTAGGGCACAAAATTGGGGTACACCCTGGATGGGGTGCCAATCTATCACAGGAGACACACACACACACACTCATTCACACACTACGGGGCAATTTAGGAATGCCAGTAAGCCTAACCTGCAGCCCCCAAGGTGGGAATCAAACCTGGAACCTGGAGGTCAAATACTACTACTACTAATGATAATAATGCATCAGCATTTTTGCAACATCATTCCCAAATTTCATATTTTAAAAGAAATGGCATGGAGTTTGCATGTTCTCCCTCGTGCTTGCTGGGTTTCCAACGGGTCCTCCTAAATTCCCACAGTCCAAAGACATGCAGCTTAGGCTAATTGCCGTTCCCAAATTACCTGTAGTGTGTGGATGAGTTTGTGTGTATATGTGTGTGTGCACCCTATGGGGTATCCTGTATAATGGATAAATAAACCATGAGTGAATGAGTGGTCATTGCAGATCATCCTGATGTGTACATTGCAAGTTTGTCAAATGATGGTCCTTGAGGATATGAGGATTGTCTAGTGATATACTATAGACACTGTACTTGGGAGAAAATATCATATCATAAGTGAGTGACAGGGTGTTCATTACAGGCTAGGTCTCCATTTAGCATGTTTTAACAGCAGTGCCCATGTTACAGAGAAACATGTTACCAAGTGTTAACCTCCTGACGTGTTCACTGCAGTTTCCCCTCACTGTTCCGCTTAATCAGCACATGAAAACTATCACCAATGTCTTCAAACAGGAACAAGTTTAGCAAATGTGTTATACCTAACAATCCTTATATGAGGGGTGTATAATGATATAGAATGTAGTTGGGAGAACATATCACATCCTTATGTGCAGTAAGGGCATTTGGCATCAAGAGGTTAAGTGTATGTTTAGCCGTCTTTCGCGCTATGTGGACACCATTTTAGCTAATGTCAATCCATTTGCTAAAAAAAGTTCTTGATCGATTCTTTAATTAGATCCTCACCAATTAGCATCAGGATTGTAGGCTACTCAGGTCTTTCTATCTTTAAAGACACTAAAGGGCTCTATTACGATGGATGAAAATGACTGATCAACATTCTTGCTGATGTTGTCCTCATGCAATATTTCCTTATTGTAAATCAATATAAAAGCTTTCTCTCAGTTCATGCATTAGTGTTTCACACTGAATGAGAAGATTAAAATTAGGTCTGAAAATACAAATGCGTGCGTTTGTGTATGTGTGAAGATGAGAGGTGGGGAGGAGGGAGGGGGATACTGAACTGGACGATTTTCACACAAATACCTTGCATGCGTGCACAAACACACACACACACACACACTAACGGCAAAACTGCTTTTCTGACAAAGAGAGACTCTGGATAAATAAACAAGGAACCTCTTTAATGACACTTGCTTTGAGCATTTTGAGCATTACATATAATCCTGTAGCGCACGTGGGAGAGAAGAACCATTGGCTCAGTTGTGATCACATGACACTCGGCAGACAAAGCATATACGTACTACTCGTATTGCAAGACGTTGCTCATTTATTAAGTTAAAATTTATTACAAAATTTCTTCTTTTTGCAAACTGCTCGCAGACCAGGTTACTCACAATCTAAGGATTTGTTGTATATATATATATATATATATATATATATATATATATATATATATACAGTATATAAAGCATATATTTTACTTGCTGAGCAATTTCTTTCCACAAATATGATACAAAAGGGAAACTTTTGGATGTGCTGATTATTTGATTGTTTTCTGTTAACTGTTTTCTATAACAGCATCCCTAAAGCATTTTATGCCTTACATATTTATCCTTACAGCAAACTTAACTCCACAGTAACTGCCCTTGTCACATTAGTAGCATTTCATTTTATGGCTGCTGTGCAAAGAACAAAGCATTCAGTTAACTTTTATGCAAAAAAACAAGCAAATGAGGCCAGGCTGCCCAATCAGACCAAGACTGATGCTGTAGAGAATGTGTGGAGTCATTGATAAGCAGGCAGGCAGTACATAGAGCGTGACAGGAGCCCGAGGTGATGAGCTAAAAGGTGAAGAGCCTCATTGTTTCAGCAACCCCAGCACGGGCTATTTAAAGCTGACTGACGCCAAACCCTAAATATGTGCTACGGTATTTGCATTTATTTACAGTGGGGTGGCTTTTTAGTAAAAGGTGAAAAGCCTCGTGAGGTTTCACATCCTGAACGGTTTCTTTCCTGCACACGAATCAGTTAGTTTTGCATTCAGTTCATTCACAAATCATTACCGATTCTGGCTTAAGATTGCAATCTTTTACTCTTATTTAGCTATATTTTTTCATTTATTTTTTATAACAAGGTACAGTACACAAATGAAAACTCTTCACACACATGAAAAACTTTCCACAGATTTGTATATCTGTATATATATATATATACAGCCTTATGCAAAAGTTTAGGCACCCCTTGATAAATATCAGATTTTGATGATTTTTTAATTAAAAAAATTAATTAATTTTTTATCTTTCTTCAATTTATGATATAAAAAGTAACTTTTATCAGTGGCTTAGTGGTTAGTACTGTCACCTTGCACCTCTTTAGGGTCTGAGTTATAATCCCTCCTCAGATCTGTTTGCATGTTCTCACCTTGTTTGGGGGGTTTCCTCCAGGTACTTTGTCTTCCGCCCACAGTCCGAAGACACACATTTTAGGGCTATTTTAATTTAATTTTTTTATGTGCATGACATTGCTGTAGGTTAATTTGCACAAATTCACGTGAAGTGCATATACACCTCCTGATCACCGTCTTTCAAGCTGATATCCTGTGTGAATTCTACTTACATAAAAATTGTTTGGTGCCATGTTACAGCTCTCCTTTGCAGAAGTTGATAGATTTTTCTTGCATCTGTTTTTTTAAGCTCTGTGTCAACCACATTTAGTCATCACATATTATAACCAGCTCTGGTTGTGTGACCAAGTATGCCTTTTGAAATGTTTAGAATTGTATGTAAAAAAAAAATTTGCCTATTAAGACAATAAAAGTTGGTTTTATACATATATTTTGGGGCATGTTCTAACTAAAGGTATGTAATAGGTTTGTTAATGGATATGATAGATGATGAGGTCTTCGGATCTGTGTGCATGTTGGGAGTTTTTATGTTCTCCCCGTGCTTGGTAGGTTTCCTCAGGGTAATCCGGTTTTCCTGCACAGTCATGCAAAGACATGCAGATTAGGCTAATTGGCATTCCAAAAATTTCCTTATAGTGTGTGTGTGTGTGTGCCCTGTGATGGATTTGCACCCTGTCTAGGTACCTAGTACCCTAAGTCTCCTGGGCCCCCTACTACCCTGTATACAGGATAAAGTGGTATAGAAGATGAGTGAATGTGTGCGATTTACCGCTCCATTTTTTTAGCATTCGCATATATTAGTGGCATTTTGGTAAAGTCATGGATTCAGGAAAGCTCCAGCATCTGAATCCTCTCAATCACCTCAGTACTGACTGTCCAAATCCCAAATGGCGTTCAGAGAGGAACATAGTGTACTAGGTGAGGGGTTTAAAAATGATCGCGTTAGTGTAAGACATAGTGCAGACATATAGGAAGTATAGAGTGATTTGGGATTGGTCCTGTGAAGCAGTTTCCGTGCGCTTGGGCGAAGATGGCGCAAGCACTATCAGAAGAGGAGTTTCACCGTATGCAGGTAGCTCTCTTATTAATTCGTCGGGTTTGTCTTTTTATATTTTTAAACATATTTTGAATTAAAAATGAGCCCAGGTTCATATTCGTGCAAATCTGCTAGCTGCATTCTGCTGCCTGCCACTGTGGTGATTGAGGGAGGCGTCATCCTGCTAGCTGGCGTTAGCTTTTCAGCTAACAACTTAGCCGTTCTTGCTGCCAAACTACGGCTTTTTTTTCGTGCGTTTTCAATTATTTTTCGGTCTTTGCCTAACATTTCACAACATCATAAAATGTTTAACAACAGTTGTCCTGGGTGTTAGGATTATGTTATTTTTAGCGAGCTAGCTAATTACCAGTTAGCATACTGTTTTATTAAGCTAGCCAGCTTGTTGCCCTTTCCTGTTACTACACACAGAATACAGCTGTTTACATTCGTTTTAAAACCAGGAAGAGCTTTTTCATTATTGTTTATATGCGTAAATGTAGTAATACGACACTGTCAAGCATTTATTTCATTTCCTTGAAGCAGGTTTTGTTGAATTTGGAATCTGAGGTGTGAAATGTAGCTTGCTAACCCAGGATCCAGTTTCCATTATGGCTAATCATTTGCAAGATTAATCATGGAAAGGTTTCCATTACGTTAATAGAAACGACTCGTTAATCCAGACTGGTTTGTCAAACAGATTTTTAAACACCAGCCAGCAGCTATGCTTCAAAATGACCACTGACCATATGCAAGTCGACTTTTTTAAATGTTTGAGTTGTATGCAATTTGACTCTAAACGAGTTGTTTGAGACTTGTGTTTGTGACTCTGGGCTGTGCGCGAGCCGACTCTGGGCTGTGCGCGAGCCGACTCTGGGCTGTGCGCGAGCCGACTCTGGGCTGTGCGCGAATGACGTGAAAAATGATGATTTTTATGCTTCCTCAGAAAACTTCCTACGTTGACGGTATTACAAGCACTAGTGGAACGATGGGATAAGTGCATCAGTGTAGGAGGGAATCATATAGAGAAATAAAGGGAAAGAAAAGGAAAAAATGTTATACATGTAGCCCCCGACTTATGAACGAGTTCCGTTCCGGGAGCATGCTTGTAAGTCCGATTTGTTCTTAAGTCTGACAAAGTGAGTCATATATGCCTTTGACGCGAATATACAATATAAAGCATACCCCAATTCACTTGCCTGAATCTGTCCTTTCCCCCCTCACATAAATGAATATAATATACTATATAATATAATATATATTATTATACACATATAATATACCAGACTTTAAACATTTTATATATTCACTTACACACTGAAATGTATTGTATATAATTCCAAATATTGGTATCTGGGACACTGCTGTGTCTATTTTTTTTGTACAACACTCGTTAGCTACTTCCGTGAATTAACTGGACCGTTCGTGTCTGTGGAAATTTGTAACTTGAATGTTCAAAAGCCGGGAACTACCTGTACTCTCATACTGTGTTTTATTATCCTGCACAATCAAAAGTCCCGGTTTGACCCAGTGTATTGTTTTTGTGTAATTAACTAATTAATTCTGAGATGGCTCACAGAATGACTGCACCTTATATATAGTTAAAAGCAGGATTAACCCAATGTATCGTCCACAAACCATTTTTAATAAATGGTCTTAACAGCTGCATTCAGCACTAATTCAGTGCTTTAGCAGTTGAGCTGTTTGGATGATGTCCGAGTGCGTTTACTTTTGAACAAAACAATAGGAGGTAAGAAAATGATGGTGCGCAGGTTTGTAAATGGGGTTTCGGAGAAGTGCAAGTCTACTGTGCGAAATCGGTTGAGGAAAATTAGTAATATGATATGCAGCGAGAATGCTAATTTCTATTTAACAAGCTTGTGAATTTCTTTTTGTCCACTCTTTCTTTAGGCTCAGCTCCTGGAGCTGCGGACGCAGAACTACCAGCTCTCAGATGACCTTCGAAAAAACACTGCAGGTAAGTGACACCTGTGTGTACATCAGCCATGAATAATCATCTTATTCATCACGACAAGTGGGAATCTCGACATCGGTCAGATTCTGGAGTGAAGAGAAATCAGGCAGGCTTTAGATTGTACTGTAGATCTCTGTTGCTGTAGATCGTAGATCTTCCTTGTTTGAACAATGAATTCTGAAGGTTAAGGAACCTTGTTAAGTTTTTGCTTTCCAAAACGTTTTACACAATGCAGTAGGTGCTAATTGTAATTGACTTAGGGTTTAAATCACGCTGTTGTTTTGGCCATTTATCTTGATTAAGTTAAATTACTACTCGGATAGGCTTGCCGTTTGTAATCAGGTGTCCTATCACCAAAAATCAGTATTGAGTGATGAGACAGGAGAAGGTCAGTGATTAAGAAACATCCAAAAGTCAGTATCAGTTTTTTTAAGTGTTAAGTGTGATCTCAAATTGTTGCCTAAGCAATGTTTGCACTAAAAAATGTTGCTCTAAGGTGTTACTATGAAATACAATATACAACGTACTGTAGTAGAACATGTGCATTAATATAGACATGTTTGTCTCACGAATCAGAATTGAGAATTCACTAGTGCTTTAGTGGGCTTAAATATCGTGTGCCGTTCAGATTATATTGTCATTTTTAATTTAGGGTGGTTATTTTTCCATATAAAATAATTGAATATAAATAATACAGCTGTGCCACGGTGGTTTAGCTCCACCTCCAGGTTCAAGTGTTTGATTCCCACCTCGGGGTCTGTGTGTATGGAGTTTGCATGTTCTCCCCATGCTTGGTGGGTTTCCTTCAGTCCAAAGACATGCAGATTAGACTGATTGGTGTTTACAAATTGCCCGTAGTGTGTATGTATGTGTGAGTCTGAGTGTGAAAGTGAGCCCAGGATAGGCTCCGGGCTTAAAGTCAATATTTAACTT